>JAANSP010003297.1:0-11501 GCA_036850745.1 Homidia socia
GAAACAGAATACAGATGTAATATTATGCGAAAACAAACATAAAAGGCAGACGTCTCCTTTCTTTTGACGGAACAGGTGCTCCTCTCTCCACTCTAACATTCTATCCTTCTGCGCATTTGCTTCAGTGCTTGTGCAAAATCCTCGCGTATTTTCAAGTTTTGATTCTACTAAGCAATGACTTCTATAATGAGTAAAGATCAAAGTATTTCCAACCTTTTTGTGGCTAATAATAAGCTAATATTTTATCATTGAAGTTTATTTGGTTAAATTAATGGTATGTATTAACAAGTAAAGATTGTCATCATTATCACTAGAATTATTCCAAAATTAACGACCACCACTTCAACATTATTATTATTAGTCATCGCATCACTCACTCTTTCACTATTATTACTCATCATCAAAAGGAGATAGTACCTAGATAAGAAAACTAAAGGTAATGGTGATAAAAAGAATTTTTTCCCATGTGGCGAGTGACTGGGTTTCAAATTTCTAGATAAACAAATGAGCGTTATTTACAGTGAGACGTCTAGCTCAACTTTCACCTCTGATATTATTCCAGTCCAGTTTAAACAATTTGCGAGAGTGCGTGGGTGTAGAATAATATACAGAGAGGAGAGTAAAAAATAAAGATAAATAGACATAGAAAAAGTCCATTGTGAAATGAAATAATAATGCGTTTCATTTTAAATGTCAGCACTCATCACCAGCAATGTATAAAATGTCTTGTTGATATTGTTTCTCATAAAGTTGAAAGTCTCTCAGTCAGTAATTTTAATAAAAGGAAAAAAGTACATGAAGATGAAAAAGGATAGAAAAATGCTAAGATGTTTTTATTCCCATTAAATGTCAAATGTCTTTAAAAATCTCCTAAATACCTTTTCACATTTGCAAAGTTAAGAAACAATACAATAAAGAGAATGGAGCTTAGTACAAAATAATATGTGCAGTTTTCCCTATCTTCTTTGAAGATTTACAAATTGAAAAGTTTTTTTTACTTGTATGGATTTCCATTGTACTAAGTTTTGTATAGAGTTTGAGTAAAATAAAACTACAAGAAGTGTACTTACACTCACATGCACGTCCAACCACGTGCTTGCACAACAGCTAGTAGGATTCCCTTTCCTCCTTTTCACTACAGTTGACTGAGCGATGTGGTATACTTGTATGGATTTCCATTGTACCAAGTTTTGTATAGAGTTTGAGTAAAATAAAACTACAAGAAGTGTACTTACACTCACATGCACGTCCAACCACGTGCTTGCACAACAGCTAGTAGGATTCCCTTTCCTCCTTTCCACTACAGTTGACTGAGCGATGTGGTATCTGAAGAATTGAAGACAGCAGGAGACATACTGGCACCACAACTATAACAATGGTAGATCATCTTGTCACATGGTTTAATTAACTTGTTAAATTTTGACCAACGTGACAAAAGATATTTTGCTGACAAATACACACACATATACACACACTACACTGGAGTTTGAAGAATCCAATGCGCGTTGTCGTCAATATAAGAGCTGTTTCTGAAGAGAAGTGTGTTGACAGAAGAAAAGGTGCACTGACTGACGGACAGCAAACGTGTGCGGCTTTTCAATAGAGAACGATTGCAAAAGTGACAGCATTTACTTTATGAGGTCAGGCGATTTAATGAAATTATGTGTCAAGAAAGTCTTTTCACATTCAATTCACCCGAGCTACTACTGATCCAGCTACTGTGGCGCGTTTCTTTTCTTCTCTGGTGACATATTTATAACCACCTCAATTTTCCTCAGTGATATACAACTTGTCGCGTTCAATGCTGCTCTGCTTCTCTATACATAAAACGTAAAAGATTTTTTTTTGAATTTCGGCAGGCTGATAGAAAAATGAAGGTACAAAAATAGCTTTCTCTTAATAGATTTTTTCTTTTGTTTGGAACCGAAACGAAAGAGTAAAAAGATTGTAGAAAGCACAGCGTGTATCGATGTGTAATGTGTGTGCGTGAAGTAATAAAGAAAGACAGGAGAGAGAAAGAGGAGGGGTATGCAACGCTGAGACTATATTTTATCAGACAACAATCTATAGAAAATTGTGTACTGTTCTATAAATATTTGCCAAAGATCCAGAGTCCAGAGGAAAGAAACGGTTTCCTGTCTCCTTCAGGCGTCTATGCGAGCGAATGTCTGGATGGAGTTTGTGGTAGTCGCAGTGGTAGACTACTGGTACCTTTTCCTCCCAGGCTTCTTCCCTGTCTGCCTGCCACTTTCCAAATGGAAGCAGTAAGGCTTTAACAAAATCACGCGAGACTGCGAAAGAAACAAGGGTCCCCTACTACACAACACACAATGTCATGCAAGCGAGAGTAAAAGAAGTGAATGCTGCTGCTGCTGCCGAGTGCAAAGTAGTGTCTGTGTGCTGCTGTTTCTGTTGCTGCCAGACCGCGGACATGCTCCTTTTTCCTTAAAAATTTTGCTTCTCTCCTTCCTATTTTGCTCTTCCCTTTTTGCTCTGCTCGCATCACATGGAATAATATTTTGGTAGCAGAGCATGAGTCCCGTATACATTGAGATTTTTAGTCGAGTTCGTAAAACGGACGGATGCACTGACTAACTTTCCCCCTTTTATTCTGATACCACCACCACCAACGTAAGATACAGAGACCAACCGCCACCGTCATCATCATATTTACAAGAAGTTGTTCACAGCAGGAGCAGCATCACTAGCAAAAGCAAGTAGTAGTAGTGGTGGTGGTAGTCAAAGTCTGTTAGGAAGTATGCATGCCTTGAGTTGCGCCATGTAGTAGTAGCACCGAAACGACTGCATATTATACTACATTTAAACCTACACACATGGGCATAATACCTAAAGCAAAGTATAAACAGCAGGAATTTCCTTGTTTCAGGCGTTTATTTTAACTTCTTCTGCTTCAGCTTGCTGCAACATTGTATACTTTGTGAGGTAACATTCTGAACCATTATATTCATTTCCATTTTTAAACCTTAAGGTTCCTTTTCCAAAATAGTGA
Organism: Homidia socia; assembly: GCA_036850745.1. Lineage (NCBI taxonomy): Eukaryota > Metazoa > Arthropoda > Collembola > Entomobryomorpha > Entomobryidae > Homidia > Homidia socia. The sequence continues at coordinate 3,011 of JAANSP010003297.1, forward strand.
GTAGTAAGGGAACGTAGGTATGCAGGTATGTACTTTTTCTGTTTCGACTAACAATCAGGCAAGATGATACACAAAATTGTAAAAGGAATATGAGTACCAGCAGCACAGTTTGATATTATTTTCATATTATTCAGGTTTTTATATAGCTCTGCGCGACATTCATTTTTCCATGTGTCCGTATCAAGCTTTCCACCACTTTCTTTTCTCTTCCATGATGACTCAACGGTGCGTTTGTTCTGCCTCTGCTCAACCTGTGTGCATGAATGAAAGCCTAGTCTATAGTTTTTTCATCATCATGAATCTCTACACATCCCTATATACAAATGTGCATCCGTTCCAGCCCCTCTTTTGTGTATACAATTCTCACTCATTTTGTTCCTTTTCTGGTGAGGAGAAGAAGAAGCGTATTCATATCAGTTGAGATGAGAAAAGAGAAAAATAATGGGAAGTGGTGCACGACATAAAGAAGGCATGGTAGATTGGTAATCTTGGTGGAATGGTGAACACATGAAAAGGATGAGGAAGGAGGGAAACGTTGAAGAAACATCCAGGAAGAAAGAAAGAGAAAAAGATGAAGAGGAAGGGAAAGTGGCTACGAAGAATGTAAGTGAAAGTAGGAGGAAAAATAAAAAAGAGTAATGTCGCGTGAGTTGGTAGAGCAGCAAGGCATTTTTTGGTGAAAAGAAGCGTTTTCATACACGTTTTTTCTCCTCTTTCTTTCCTCCACAACCGCTTTTGGCTACTTTACTCTCTTTTTACTCTGCTTCTGTCAATTTATTAGAGCTGCATCACGCCTTTTTGAAAGTAGGTGTGTGTGCTACGAATGTATTCTTCTCTTATGATACAATTTTCCTCATGCATTCATTCAGTCCACTTGTTGTAAAAAAATCTAAAAATGGAAATGCAATGTGACTGCGGTTGGAAACCGTTTTATGACCACAGACACGATCATTGTGCGCGAGAGTAACGAACGCGAGAACAAAATGTACATTTAGCATTTTGGACTTTGGTCTATTTTTATAACATCCAACAAAACGTAATGCGTACATGGGTATTTTTATGGTGTAGCGAACTAAATAGGCTCCAGGAAATTTTGGACTTTGGTCTATTTTTATAACATCCAACAAAACGTAATGCGTACATGGGTATTTTTATGGTGTAGCGAACTAAATGGCCTCCAGGAACACAAACACAAATTATTATTGGTACAAAGGTTTACTTTTATCTTCAAGGTGAATACGAATAATTTATTTGTACTTTGGTATTTATTGGTGGAAAAATAAGTAAAATCTAAGGGTATGAAAGATGCCATCTAAAAATAGAAGCAATCAAAATGCATAATTCTATACGAGTCGATTGATGTATTGTCTGAATGCATCATATCAACGGATAAAAAATGCACGTTGTCCACAAAGCGACTTTAAAATGCATTAGTAATAGAAATTCAGATAATGAGAAACAAAATTTGATGCTACTAAAAGTCTCGACTCACATACATCCATATAGTATTGTCTTTAGACATGAGAAATATGAGTTGAGTGCAAAGTGCGAAAGAAAATCTTTTTTAAATACTAATGAAAATGCTCGGTATTACTGGCTCTTTTAAATGTGACAATATATCTCAGGAATATGTCTGCGTATGACGTATGTCTGCTCTGTCTGTCACGCAGGAAAAAGGAATACAAACTAATATTTTACAATTTTCACTATTTATTTTTATGCTTCTTATTGTTAGAGTGTTGCTTACGCTCGTACGTCAAGGAAGCTAAAAGGAAGTTTCGGAAGGGGAAAGAGCACCTAGATATTTCTCCACTTTGTCGCGAATTGTTCCATTCTTTAGAGTATACATACGGCAGAAGCGCTTACTTTTAAGATTTCAAAGCAGCTAATCTAAAAATTTATGTAGCTGGTGCCGGAGAATATGATATGTACAAAATGATAATAATGGAAAAGTGAGTTCTGGGAATAAGAAGATGGAAATGAAGAAACTGCTTGGAATTGGAGCATGGTATGAGAACAAATGTACTTTGGAACGGATGTAGCAAAGGCTGCTCCGTGCTATAATAATCTTAAATTAGTACTACTTTGAATATTTTAATGTTTTTACTAGACAAGTGCCAAACATCCAAATACAATGAACATAAAGAGAGGTATAAACATATAGGGCTCAATGGGAATTGAAGTAGATTTTTAAAATTTGTCTGCAGCAAGTAGATCAAACCAGCCTTGAAAAGATCGTATAGGTACCTATTTATTATCAAAAATAGTTTTAATTTTGTTGTAGCTGGAATCATTTCAAAACACGACCATTCATTTTCTGTATTTAATACCGTTCGTCTGAGGTCCACAATCAATTTTACAGAATAGGTAGTTATTTAAGCATCAGTTAAAATTTAGGTTAAGTACATATAAATACGTATCTCCTAATCGTAAGTTTCTTACTATGTATCAATTTATAAAGTACGTATGTAGACAGAAAATTTATTTTCATTATTGGAAGGACATTTATCAAAATAAAATGATTTTTTGGCACATAAAATATACGAGCAAGTATGGTGGATTGGATGGTTTGCACTATGGAAGGGATTGTCTCCGATGAATGTAACATAGAAGATTTATTGCAAAAAATGTCCTAAGCACGAGCACAAGCCCTTTCTTTGGACTTGCAAGTTAGTAATCATTGCTTTAATAGATAGATAGAACACGACGGAACTGATTCTAAGCATCGAGCTTTTTCTATATTGGTCATCCATCTAAATAAAAATAGTCGTGGTCTCGAGAGAAAAACTCCTAGTGGTAAGTTAAATGAAAGAACTGAAGAAAATGAAAAATTGTACACATCTTTGCCAATATTATAAACGAATTCCCCCAAGACATGACAATAAATCAGTGCCATTTTCTCGGTTAGTTTCTGGGTGATGGCTTACGCATCTACTTTAATTTCCTCTGATAAAAAGTACTTCATGTGTCTTTATCTAAGTAGAAAGTACCAGAACATATACTGGGACTGGACTACTGGACCATGTAAACGAGTGGAAGGAGAATACATAGATTTAGGAACGCTTGAAATGAGATGCCAAAAAATACCTCGACAAACTTATTTTTTAAATATAAATTATACATTTATATATCAAAAGATCTTCTTTATTGAAGGTCAGGAGCATGAAACGACAATAATTGGCTTATAAAATAAAGTTTTCATGTTAACACAAATAAGACTGGACCATGTAATCGAGTGAAAGGAGAATAAATAGATTTAGGAACGCTTGAAATGAGATGCCAAAAAATACCTCGACAAACTTATTTTTTAAATATAAATTATACATTTACATATCAAAAGATCTTCTTTATTGAAGGTCAGGAGCATGAAACGACAATAATTGGCTTATAAAATAAAGTTTTCATGTTAACACAAATACATTAAGCTTATGTGATTAAAAATATGAGAAGATGTATCAAATACTTAAATGGTATATTTAATGCTCGTCAATAACATAATTTGGATGAACAACCAGTAATGGATCATCCTCTTCTTCCTCCCCTACCTGTCCAGTTTCCATTCGGGACGGAAGAATCGAGATAATTACAAGTTCCTGAAAATAAAATAGGAGCATTAAATAATTTCTTAACTTAAAAGTTGTAATAAATTAATTAGCTAAAAAAATAGCAAGTTTGAAACAATGATTTACCTTGGTAAGCCGATCAATAACTTTTTCGACAAGAGCTTTTTTCTCCAATAGCTCCTCTTCGCTATCAATGTCTTCACTAACTTCCTCCAGATACCATTCAATGATCTTTGTTCTCTTGAGACCCTCAGATTCAGTGCCCAAGTTTTCACCTTTTTGTTCCTCACGTCTCATGTACATTAACAAAAGGGTCGACATGGATCTGTACTCTTCATATGACATTTTTATTTTCTTGTGCTTGTCACCGGGCTTCACACTTTGCGAGTCTCCAATATTACTCTCTTCATCCATCCTTTCCGATATTACATGACATATTCCCATCATTCATTGCGTCATCCTCAACAATGTCAGCATCCCTCTGCAGTTCAGATTCATCCTCGTGGTGACCATTGGAAGGTTGATGCTCTTCTTCTTCCTCCTCATCAAACGATATGTCAGGCTGCTCGACTCGGATAATAGATTTATTCAAAAGCTTGAAAGCGTCTTCCACATGCTTCTTTGTAACCTGGTCCAAACAATGTAATCTAGCCATTGCTTCGGAAAGACGGACCAAGCTTTCCAACTGCCTTACAGTTATCTTCCAAGCTGACCTGGAAGCACATCCAGCATCCCTTTGCCGTAAACTTTTGTAGCAGCTAACAAGATATTGTGCGGCATCCTTGCTTATTGTTGGTTTGAACTCTCTGGCAAACATAATATATCTCAAAATTTCGTCCTGAGTATACGTTCTATCAACTGACTCCTCCAATCTGGAATGCAGATCCAAAATTTTGCTGGCAATGGCGTAATCCGTGACTTCATTAGTATCATCAATGAGGATAAAGAACAAGTCGAATCGAGACATGATGGGTGCCCCAAAGTTTACGTTTTGGCGCAATGACTTTGACCTTTCATATCTTCCGCTGACGGGGTTGGCAGCTGCCAGAATAGATGTACGAGCATTTAAGGTAGCCTTTACACCAGCCTAAAATCAGAACAGAAAAGAGCTTCATTATTACGTTACTCGTACTTATTATGGGCTATAATTATAATTTATTTTATAGTATTTGAAAAAATTGCTTGAATGACTTTATTTGACAAGATTGCTGATTGCTGTCATCAGTACCTTTGTAATGGAAATGGTCTGCTGTTCCATAGCCTCATGAATGGCAACTTGATCCCTCGGGTCCATCTTGTCAAACTCATCGATACAGCATACACCATTATCAGCTAACATGAGCGCACCAGCTTCAATCACAAACTCATACGACTCCTCATCTTTCACTACAGCAGCAGTTAAACCAGCAGCACTAGAAGCCTTTCCTGACGTGTATACAGCCCTTGGACTAAAATCTGCAACCTGCTTTAGAAATTGAGATTTGGCTGTGCTGGAGATCACCAACAACACAGACGTTAATATCCCCTCGTAAAGCTGTACCTTCTTCAGTTGTTTTAGGTACACCGCCGAACAACATCAACAGAATTCCTCTTTTCACTTCGTCATTACCGTGTATAGTTGGGAAAAGACTAGTGACCAAATTGTTGTACAGGTGCTTGTCATTAATCATGTTAAAGATTTTTGCCCACTCCTCGTCAGTCATTTGTTGACGGAGGGACTCCTTTGATATGTTATCCAAAACCCACTCTTTTCCTGCAAACCTGGGATTCGTAGGCCGGATATGACAGCCTAAAAAGGCCAATTTGTAGTGAAGAATAATATCCCCTCGTAAAGCTGTACCCTCTTCAGTTGTTTTTGGTACACCGCCAAACAACATCAACAGGATTCCTCTTTTCACTTCGTCATTACCGTGTATAGTTGGGAAAAGACTAGTGACCAAATTGTTGTACAGGTGCTTGTCATGAATCATGTTGAAGATTTTTGCCCACTCCTCTTCAGTCATTTGTTGACGGAGGGACTCCTTTGATATGTTATCTAAAACCCACTCTTTTCCTGCAAACCTGGGATTCGTAGGCCGGATATGACAGCCTAAAAAGGCCAATTTGTAGTGAAGATCGCGGGCTCCAAGCGCTTTCAAACCTTGTAATCCTTCGCTATCATCAGCTCCCTCAGCCCTATGTCGAGTTCCACTTTCAGCTCGAGCTCCGGGATAGTTCAAGGCCCCAACATCTGGAACAACTATTAAAGTCCCCGTAAAGTCACAGCGGTCGCCAGCTTGTGCCATTTCCACAGCTTCGGATCTTACAACAACCTCCAAGCTTCTGGGAATAGAACCTCGGGGTAGCTCAGCCTGCGTCTCTTGAATTCTGATTTTTTGGAAATCCACAAACTTTGATTTTGAAGTATCCAGTGAAAATCGAGCTCTGTTTCCACAAGCTTGGTTCGTGCAAACAGACGGTTGGGTGTACTTGAATTGTTGTTCCACATCCTTTATCACTGTTTGACAATCCAAACAAGTAAATGTCCCAGTAACGAGTTCAGGATGGACTGGATGCGTCCTCACAACCTGGCCAGAAATGCGAATAAGAGTTCCAACTTTGGCCGTTGAAAGCTCTCGAACTTTTAGGCGCGACGGAACATCGGACAAGGCCACAAAACAGTCCTTATTATCATCGATATTCACTTCAGCTTGGTCCTTTGCAAAGTTTTTCACCGCCCGACAAAGGTATGGAAATACACTGAAAATGGAAAATGACAACAATGTAAAATATGTAAAATACGAATAAAACAGCAACTCATTATTGACACCACCAAAATTGATCAATAAACTTTGTAAAAAAAAGTTCAAGTCTAAGCAGAGAAGTTAAGTTACTGAGTAATTTTAATCATAATAACAACACAACGTACCGAAAATATTCTTCAGTAATAGCAGTAGCCAGATTTTGGTTGTACGCTTGAATATCCGCAAAGCTAAACGACAAAGGTATGGAAATACACTGAAAATAGAAAATGACAACAATGTAAACTATGTAAAATACGAATAAAACAGCAACTCGCTGACACCACCAAAATTAATCAATAAACTTTGCATAAAAGTTCAAGTCTAGACAGAGAAGTTAAGTTACCGAGTACAGAGTAATTAATCATAATAACAACACAACGTACCGAAAATATTCTTCAGTAATAGCAGTAGCCAGATTTTGGTTGTACGCTTGAATATCCGCAAAGCTAACTGTAATGGTTGATCGCTCCGCTTTCATCAACTCTTGTGCGTCTGCTAGATACTTGACAGCGTCATTCTCATCCTTAAATCTGAAAGTAAAGCAGTAAAAGATATAATATTACTTTTATGTCAGTTGAAGTAATAAACAAATTTGGATTTAAAAGCTATTGTCATTCTCTACTCACTCCTTCAGGAAATCCTGAAATAACATTTGACAACGTTCTCCAACATCATCGGTGACCCTGGGTTGGCCACTTCTTGTCGGCGCAACATCCATGATGACAGAGATTCACAAAAACACTGAAAATATGTAACTAATTAAACTCAAATGCGACGCGATATCCCCCAAATATTATATAATGTCACATTCAAACAATTTCGGTAGACCACAAACAAATTTCATCAACTGCACACAGCCACTCAGTGTAAAATTCAATGCACTTCAAATGCACCCTTCTTATTCCATTCACTCGACGAGAATGTAGCCAAACAAAGAGAACAATGAACAACAACACTTTTCTTATGTCAGCAGAGTAGAATGTTATACTTTTTCTTGTCAATAGCCCACCGCTTAAAGCGCCTCCTTCCCCTAGAACCCGCTTTTCTGCTTCCGAGTATTTGGGGCATGTTGCGATATCGTAAGCATACATCCGNCAATAGCCCACCGCTTAAAGCGCCTCCTTCCCCTAGAACCCGCTTTTCTGCTTCCGAGTATTTGGGGCATGTTGCGATATCGTAAGCATACATCCGTTTTGGTGTCATCTACTCTGTTGACTGAACAGCGCAATGCATCACAAATTTTACTTTGGAATTTGGACTTGAATTGAAATTGAACCATATTACTGCATTTTCTTCAAAAAATGTTTTCGTAAATCTCTTTTTCATTCCACAAAATAGGTGGTTTGTTCATAAATCGAAATCAATAATTTAAAAGTTGCATTATTTCCCAAACTGGGAAAACTTTGAAGTTCATAATATGAATGTTTTCTTAGTAGATCATTTAGGTTTAATAGGTATTTGCTAATTTACATTTTACGAATACAGCAAATCCTTTTACTCCTGTTGAATGTTTGTGAAGATGATGATACTGGAGAATGACGTTCACTAATCACGTTACGATTACGAATAGTTAGTAATAAGCATATATTCAATGCAAATCCCCTTTAGCTAAATAATTTGACTTTACAATACAATTAGCAATTATTAGATTAGTTCGGGAGAAACTACTCTGTAGTTGTAACGTAAAGTACTGATGACTCCTTAACAAAAAACAGCTCATCTCTTGAAAGTATCTTCACCTTTCCTTTCATTTGTTTGACAACTGTGATCATTGATCATATGAGTTGGTCGGTATTCGGTATAGAGTTGCGTTGCGTTCTTGCGTTGTTGTGAGTGTGAGTGAAGTAAACATTGCATTTCTATCTTACTCACTCAATCATTTCTACAAGCATTCATTTCATTCCATTTAAAAGCGTATTTTTGACTACTGTCGTCAACTGTTACTGACCTGTCATTTTCGAGTGTCACTGTCACTACGCTGTCAATTTACATTGTGTCTAGGTTGGAAAGTTTTCAAAAGGCAAAAATTCATATACAACAGCTTTTGCATTGCCCTTCCTGTTGTTAGCCAGCAGGGGGAACCGGAAGCAGTGTTAGTCTAAATTCCAGTCACCTTTGAACCTTTGTGTTGCTAGTTCACCACTA
>JAANSP010003298.1:0-11500 GCA_036850745.1 Homidia socia
CAGGTACAGTTATATGATCGACAATATTGTGCTCCTGATTACTGGAGCACTACATCAAAGACCATTGCAAGAATTGTTACCAAAATGTCATCCACTTGGTTCCTTTGAACAAATGGAAGCAATTCATATTGCTACTACCCCAGCTGAACTGTACAATGCTGTACTAGTGGATACCCCATTAGGTGCGGCTGTTAACTTTTATATTTGTAGACCCTGCTGAATGCTGAAGTAAATGTTTTGATGACCTTAACATTTTTTGTCTTTCTTACGATTGTGAATTTTCAGCACCCTTCTTCCAAGATTGTATCAGCGAGGCGGATTTGGATGAAATGAATGTGGAGTTGATTCGAAACACATTGTACAAGGCGTACTTGGAGGCATTTTATGAGTTTTGCAACAATATGGGCGGAGAAACCGCTGATGTCATGTGCGAAATTTTAGCAGTAAGTGTGGAAGCTGTATATTATTAGCGAAAGCAAGAGTACATTTTTATTATCAGTGAATGTCAAAGTGTTTGTTATGCTTGTTTTAGTTTGAGGCAGACAGAAGAGCACTCATCATAACCATCAACTCTTTCGACACTGAACTATCAAAGGAAGATCGTGCTAGATTGTTTCCAAAATGTGGGAAACTGTATCCCGACGGCTTGGCAGCTTTGGCAAGAGCTGATGATTACGAGCAGGTGAGAAGCGTAGCTGAATATTACGCTGAGTATCAACAGCTATTCAGCAGTTCCGGAAACAATCCAGAGGAGAAAACATTGGAGGACAGATTTTTCGAATATGAGGTTTAAAATAAAAATGTGGGAAACTGTATCCCGACGGCTTGGCAGCTTTGGCAAGAGCTGATGATTACGAGCAGGTGAGAAGCGTAGCTGAATATTACGCAGAGTATCAACAGCTATTCAGCAGTTCTGGAAACAACCCAGAGGAGAAAACATTGGAGGACAGATTTTTCGAATATGAGGTTTAAAATATTTTTGTATATTAATTGAAAGCTAATACTTTTATATATTGAACAAATGCGCTTTGCAATTTTTATTGACCAATATGTTTCACAACAGTAAATAAATATTTGTTTTGCAGGTGAAATTAAATGTCAATGCATTCCTGAGACAGTTCCACTTTGGAGTATTTTACGCGTACTTGAAACTGAAAGAACAAGAGTGCAGGAATATCGTGTGGATTGCTGAATGCATAGCCCAACGACATCGGGCAAAAATCGACAATTACATTCCAATATTGTAATAGCTTTGAACATTTTCAACTGTAAACTGTGTATNAATATCGTGTGGATTGCTGAATGCATAGCCCAACGACATCGGGCAAAAATCGACAATTACATTCCAATATTGTAATAGCTTTGAACATTTTCAACTGTAAACTGTGTATCATGTAAGGTGTAATTATATATATAATATATCGCATGCGTAGATTAATAGTAGCATTATAAAGATTCGTTCGTATCCTATCCTATTCCTATTTGAAGTTCAGTTCATATTCACGGTATATCTATATTTTTTTGCGAAATATTTGCAAAACAAATGTTAAAAAATATTTGCTGTCGATTCTAAGTTAATGTTAATAATCGTTGCTCCTTTACCAATGTCAATCATCAATAACATCAAGTATAGTCAAAGTAGTAAATACATTACATAATAAAAAAGTACTTACTATGTGATAATCATGATTGTCTTTATCAAGGCTATAAGAATTCTGTTTATTTATTTATTTATGCTTTATAATTTAAAATTTTGTTTTAATTTTGAAAAAATACTTTCGGAAAGGAATTAAAAACTACTTGTAAATTTTGAAGCGGGCATACATGCTCATGTTAGCCTGCACACACCCCAAGGTCCAAATACCCCATATATACCACTGTTGCTGCAAAAATAAATCATAATACCTCCAATCTACCACGGCAATGTAGATTCACGAATGAGCGGAAAGTGTGATTTTGGTGGAAGGAGAGTTTCAAACGAGTAGATGAAACTTTCCCTCAAATTTCCACAAGGTATTCTTTCAACATGCATCAAAGGCCAAATTTGATTTACGAAATTGGAGCTAAATATAATTGAAGCGTATTCAATAATGGAAGGTGATTACCTCAAAACCACAGATATGGAAAACAATAATATTTGTATTTTCACTTGATATTCACCTTTCGCACAGTTATGAACGACCAATGTTGTTCCCGAACCTGAGCACAAATTTCTCTCAACTTCAGACCATCACTGTACGTTATCATCTGAGGTATATTAGCTATTTGAGGTGGTAAGCCTACGAGGGAAAACGATTTTATTTATTTAAAAAATTTTCTAGGGTTTAATATATCTCCTTTGAATTACATGATGATGTGGTAAATGTTTAACCATGTGGTCTGAAGAGAATTTTAGCTTGTCTTTGAATCCATTGTGTTTCATTGCCTCTGTACAACCCTTAAAATGTAATGTAATCATAACTTTTAAACTAAGCATGAACAAGAATCCATCTGCGATAGATTTTATTGCTGAATTCTTTTTTACTTTCTGGTTTCTCCCAGCCTTTGGGTCGAACATCATCCATTTTTTGCAGTAGTGTGTCACTAAGATGAAGAATACTCGTGACATTAGGTAGTAGTGCAAGGCAGTTTCCTTGCGATGCCAGTAAGCTCAGAATACCCTTTGGATAATTAAATGCATTTTTATAGGAAATTAGAAAATGTCGATATTGAAGGTGAATTTTAAATCAACCGGGTGTAAATTATAAAACGTACGTTAATGCGGGTCTGATTTAAGAGCACTTTAATTTTATCTTTAGGTCTTTCAGGAGCTTTGATACTCAGAAACATTGGACGAACTGTAGCTGCTGATCGTCTATACATATAAGACTCTCCACTTGGTTTAATATATTTTCTCCTCATTCCAACAACTGGAAAGTCTGTAATATATGGAGACTTTTTCGGCAAGGGAGGCAACGGTCGATCCCATTCTGCAAATCCCAATTCTGCGGAAAACCAAAATTGTTTTACAATATATAGCTAAACGTGCATAAGTAATTTGCATGTAAAATCAAATTAAAATTACTTCTTGTCCCAATGTTATTAGTCCCAAATCCTGCGTCCCGTTCCCTTTTGAGACGCTTCTCACGGGGTTCTGGAACATTTCCACCAGCCATATATATCTTTCCGACCTCCCGCATTGTGTCATACATTTCGCAGTATAAAAGGCCGGAATAGAAAAGTTTTTCTCTCAATCCGTAACCTACAAATGACAAAGCTAGTTAGTAGAGCCTATTATGTGAACGCAGTAGAATGTATTGTAGTCTTTCAAATACAGAAATGAGTTAACCTTTGTCATCTCCGGATGCTTTATTTTTTTCGTTTGTTGGCCATGTGTCCTTTTCAAGCTTTGGAAGTTGGTACAGCCTATCGACAACATCCTTTCGACTTTTGCCCTTTCCACGCGCTTTTGTGGGAGGAGCCGTTGTGTCATTTCTTTCTTCCTGTTCCTTGCATTTTTTATCCTCTGCCAAGAATGGATCTGTCAAGTGTTTACAATTTGGACAATAAGTTTTTTTGCTCCCAATTTCAAGCTTTATTTCTTGTAAAAGTTGAAACACTAGTGCGTTACCTTGCAGCACTCCTTTCTTTTTTGCATATGATGGGTTGCCAGCAATAAACATAAGATGAGAAAAGGACCAGCCCTTGGCAGTGTTAGGCACTCGCTTCATGATCTCATTTAATTCGTCTTGAGAAATGCCACTATTAAGTCCGGCGATCGCTTGATAAAGCGGATCTATTAATTCACATAAAGGTTTTCCAGTGGACAAAATATCTTTCGCATCAACCACACTTTGAAGCTGAAAATTTTTTTTTTTAAATGAAAGCATCTAAGTATGTATACACTAAAATAAGTTACACTCACAAGTTGTGAGTCACAACAACAAACATTATTGTGTCGAGATTCGAGATGAACATGTATATTACCTGAGGATTTGTGAGTTCTACTAACCATCCCGGAAAGTCAACCTGTCCATTTCTAACTCGGACATTTTTCAGAAAGAGTGGTCCAGTGTGTAAATTGGGGCCGTCAGCTTCCACTAATCAAATCAAACAAAAGGAAGGTTTTTTTGATAAGGCCAAAACACGTACACCTAAATATTTTATGGGTGCTCAGGGTTTAGGGACTGAATTGAAATTATTTACAGTATCTTCCAGCCGTTGAGGGAATCGATTTGTTTGGTAACAGTACGCCTTCCGGAATACAAGTCGGTTGCAGAGGATCTTTCAAACACGTTTGTCGTTTCTGATATTCGTAAGCTTCTTTTGCATCAGCTCTTGTTTTGATGTTACTGATAATTTTTTCCCATCGTTTTTGGTTAAGTTCTCCATATGGTGGTAATGGGTTATCAGGGCTTGGGGCGACATCAGCGCTAACATCGCATGTCTGCGTCTGGAATTTAGGTATAATTTAAATATTTTACGTTCTATACATTTAAAGCTTTACAGATGAATGAAAGGCACTCTGATGAAATGTCTCAGTTGCATAATATCTTACATGATCCATGATAAACGTCAAATTTTGTAAACACTAAGAATTTTGGGAAAAGAAGGAGAATAAAAAACTTGGAATTTTGATAAATTATAAAAAAATAATTAAAACGCAACTGGTAAAAGCATGAAATATTCATGTTGTGATATCTTTTGTTTTTTGAAAGAAACTTTTTAAAAGAATAACGGTCATTATGGTAATCGAAATTCAATGATGTGTATAACGGCAATCTTTGACCATCAAAGTTTATCAGCCAGTTGTAATTATGCAAAATTAGAGCCATCCGCTAGGATTGGAGACGAAAACCACTACTATTTTCTTTATCCCAGTTTTTACTATTTAGCTTTTTTCTCGACATTGAATTAAAAATAAAAACTTAACTAGACATCAACAATTGAACACCATAATTTAGACGAATTTCACTATATTTGTTTTCAAAAATACAGTTCACAATAATAGTACAGATAGGCACAACTATCCTTATTTGGTAGAGTTTATCATCATACATACATAATTTCGCCTTATCCATATGAAACGTTGGCAGTAAAGCTATAATAAAAATTAAAACGGAGGTATATATAACGTTATCGGAGTAGACGAGCCATAAAATATAAACGTGTAGTAGAAGGTAAGTTGATTACTGTAATATTAAATTAGAATTTAGCTCTACCAAAAATCGACCACTGCACCACAGCCGTATTTTATTTCAAGGTAAAATTTTATATTTTGCGTTTTGTCAATCATTTCACAATTTACATATTTATGATATTCACAGGTACCCATTTTGTTATATAAAACACGCTGGTAAATTCTAGTAGAGTCTTCACAAATATTCCTCCCGAACACGCTGACTACTTCGTTCAAACGTTATTTTAACTGCCGTCGTGGTATTAGTAATGCTACTTATGGAGCCGGCGGAAACCTGACCGACATGATCTAATGGTAAGTAAATATTATTATTCGAAATATTATTTCTAGTCACATTGTCTTCATTATATCTATGAGTTAGCAATAAAATGTTAGAACTTGCAGATGATGAAACAGGAGCGAATGGCTCTGATGATCCCACTGGGCCACTTCGACTTGAGGTTCCATTAGTTCCATTGCTACTTCTTCCACTACCACTGCTACGGCCACTTCTAGCACTCCGACTACCTCTGCCATTCGGATTGGGACTGTACGTTGGTCCAGAAGCTCCATTTGTGACACCTGCTCCCGAGGGTGGTGGTGGGGTTTGGTTATTGCTCGAGTTGGAACGGTCAGACCTTCTGGTAGGTGCTCGAGCACCATCCCTCGCCTCGTAATCTTCTTCGTCTTCAGTCTCTCTTTCGTCACTGTCATCACCAATTAAAGCTTCTTCCTCTTCCCCAATTTCCATATCCTCATCAGCTTCAGAGTAGTCGGAATCATAGTCTTCGTCTTCTTCAACCGATTCATCATCATCGCTGTCCGAAATAAACTCTTCCTCATTTATAGCCATAGGCGAGTCACCGTTTGAACTTTGATTAGCTGGTGGCCTTGCAGATGAAGCAAGAGGATTCTGCGTAACGGACGAGAGATTATGACCAGATGCTGGTGGTGGTTGCGCTGTTCCGGTGGGTGCAGCAGGGGGATTTCCGCGCCGTCGCCTTGTGGTGGCTGCTGATCCTTGCTGAGCAGGAGGTGGAGATCCATTGTTAGCCCCTGCAGATGATCCTGCTCCAGTGTTGTTACCGGAAATTCTGATTCCTGCAACCCCTCTTTTTGCTTCTGCCAGATTCTGTTCTCTTTTGATGCGTCGTGATACAGTTCTGTTATTTAATCGATATTGTATCATTTGAGTAAAATCTACGACATACAAATGGCCTGCTAGAAGAAGTTGACACGTTGGTTTATTCGAGGAAAATTCACGTTCGAGATCATTCATGGTTCGTTCGTCATACTGCCACCAACCTATAGTTTTGAGAATGGAAAATCATTAACACAATACAAAAACAATATCAAAATAAGCACAACTGTTACCCCACGTTAGTTTGACTCACCTCCACCTCTGGATTCATAGTACCACTGATAACCATTTGCCAATTTAGGTTCTTTATACAACTGACTGACGTCCTTGAGTTGTGGATTAGTTAAAACGCTGTACGGAACCTGGGCGCGGAGCATGCCAAATGTAATCAACAAAAACACTATATGTAATAAATAGTAACAAAGTAACAATCAATAGCTATGAAGAAACGTTCTATTTTTCACTCTAGTTTTCACTTTTGGTATGCAAATTAAAAGCATTGTATGATACATTTTATGTATGCAGGTGCAGTGCACACAGAACTTTTTCAATTCCAGTCCGTCAAGCTATTGTACTACATGTTGGATACTCGAGTGGTCTGAACATGAAAACCTTTCGTTGTACACTTTTCAGAGAGAGTATCAAGTCTCAGAAAGACAAAAGACATTGTTGACAGTTGCTTGTTAAGAGTCGAGAGATAACCGCGCAAAGTGACTGTGATTAATATTCTTGTTGTGATTTTAACTACTAAATCATATGTGACTTAATTAACTGATAATTGTTGAAGATGGCAAGGTCGGCATTTCATCCACTTGACCCCTTAGCAAATCACTACGTTGAGCTACCCCGTGCAAATGGAAAAGAAAGGGCAAAATGTCGACACTGTGAATCAGTTTTTACTGCAGTTGATTTGTATGCTGTGAGGAAAATTGCCAAGGTACATTTGACGACACAACATGTAACTATTAAATGGAATGAGTATATGATGACACAGGAGGACTATGATCTTGATGCAGATGTAAGATGTTCTTTGATCAATTGAATTAATCAACGTACACGTACGTACATATTCCAATCCCTAATTTTTGTTTCTTTTACAGTTCGAACTTTTAGGGAAACCTAACGCCAATCTACTACAGTACAGAAAGTACGTTTGCTTTTCATTTGATTCTAATGCCAAAAGGGCTTCGTTCATTTACTGTGTCCTCTCCAAAGAATTGCTCAATTCTCCTGAGGTGAAGAAAAAAAACCCAACTAACACCAAACCAACAAGTGACGTCTTTTTGGATGAGAATGATGCAATGTCCCGTAATGATTTTACTAGCCAGACACTACCACAAAACTATGAATCTGGACATTTGATCGGATTAGGACTGGCTCGGTTTTCAAAGTTAATTTATGATGTGATTAACACTTATTCTGATGTGGCCATTCAACATCGGCAATTGAACCACGGCCATTGGCATTATCTGGAAGAACTTGTGGAAGGTCTACTTCTCCACTACAAGGTCCGCCTAATGGTTGGAACTACAGGGTATGACAAATCTTATACTAATAAAGCTTTAAATAAATGTTTACTTGATTGCCAACCGTGACCTTTTTGTATTTATAGTCATTTAGATCTGCCCTGTTCATCAAGAGCACAAGTACCTCGGTGGTGGTGGATGATCATCGTTACCTCAGATGAGGACAACAACAATTGGCGCTATTCAGCATATCTCTTCCCTAACACTGCATGTGAAGAAAATCTGACTACCTATCAAGTGACCATTGTTCAGTTGATAGCTCTTGTTGGATTTAACATCTTCCCCAACGTTATCCGCCAACTACAAACTACTCATCGCAGTGACATCCCTCCTGAAGATTTTGAGGAATGGGCTATGAATATGTACTTTCCTATAATCCCAACAACCGGTGAAAACGACGAGTCTGCGGATGAAGAACCTGGACCTTCCAAGAGGAAGAAGCATCGATTGTAATTTAAAATGATTAGGACTAGTCACAGTTTGATGTATGAATTTTTGCCTAATTTGTACAGTTTTAGTCATCAGTTAGATAAGTTATGTTGTTAAATGAACTGCTTATCCCTTTTGAGGGATATTTTACGTTTTGATTATTCTCTTTATGCATTGAGCTTTACGAATAAATTGTTTCGATTAATTTCGTAATCTATATACGCAACCTGAAGTCACCTACATATCTACCTTTTAACTATTATAGCATATATATTATAAGCTGCCAACTTGCAGGCCGTGCTTAAAAACATGGGCAAGTTGAGAATGAATGAGTTATCGTTAAAGGTTTTAATGATTATTGTAATTTTATTGCAATTCATGCTTTTCATCGTATGCGATGACTAGAAGCGAGTCAATATTATAGAAATATACCTGGGCGCGACATATGGCACATTTGCTGTTTGGTCCTTGCATGGCGACACCTTTTATGCACAAAAAACAAAACACATGACGACATGGTAGCTCCACAGGGTGCATACAGGGTTGTAAACAAATTGGACATTCCATTGCTCCAGATGCATCTTGACTACTGTCTCCACTTCCAGACGTCGAATCATTTTCTGGTAAGTCGGCCATATTCACGTTTTCAATAATCACTAATGGGTGCTGGATACGAGCCGGAAATTCTATATTTTGTAGATTTGTCCACTGCAAAACCAAAAATAAAATTCAGCGTGAGAAATTGCATCAAAGAATGGAAATTTTACACATAGAGGCAAACAAAAAGTGCATCTTCTATAAGATCTAAGATTCTAATCGCGAATGGCATTAAAGTACACTAACTACACATGAAAAATTATCGAAGAAGCTTACCGAATTTTATTGATCTTACTGATCTACATTTGCTACATAAAAACTCATTGATTACGGTTTTAGTAAGACAATTTGATTAATTCATCCCTCCCTCCACATCAACTACAGTTTAAATTAACGACATTTCACGATGACTGTGTCGAGTTCGAGTTTGTTTGTCTTTGCTTGTATTTAACAACTCTTATACCCCTTGGATACGACAAGCTAATGGGATTTTTCCAGCAACTAATTCAACTCCAAAATCCAAAAAGGCTTAAGAAAACGAAGGTAACGCGTTATAACGCATATGTAAGGTAGGGCTCCATCAGAAGTGCCCTGTGTCTCCTGAGGAGACTGACGTGACAAAGTATGTATATAGTTAGAGAGTAATCTGTTATAATAAACGCCATTTTTTCCAAGGAGCATGTACCTAACAAAGAAACAAATATATTTTGATGTAAAAAATATCAAAATATAATTTTTATACCATAACCCCTTAGTTATAAAAAAGTTAACATTAATGGTCCATCCATCTACAAATACTTCTATTTATTTACTATGTCCATAATGACCAGTTAGTCTGCCTATTAACAACTTAATTAACCTTACCTTTTTAATCACGCCAAAACACTGTCAGTCTTCTCGTATCTGGTAACATTATTGAAGAGTTGCCTTTATCCGTTCGTCATTTACTTTCTCGGTGGGTTACATCAGTAATGGAACAAAAGGACTTAATATTACACAATTAAATGGCTTCAGTTCAGATGCCGCTTTTACTTGCTGTAGTTGATAACTTGAATTAACCTAATTTTAAATATTCGTAATAATTCGTATAGTATCAGCTACACTTAAAAAGAATTAAAAAACAGTAGTTTGTTGGTACAAGACTTTTATGCCACTACTGAATGGTTGGCTATAAACAG
The DNA here is from genome assembly GCA_036850745.1 of Homidia socia. Taxonomy (NCBI): domain Eukaryota; kingdom Metazoa; phylum Arthropoda; class Collembola; order Entomobryomorpha; family Entomobryidae; genus Homidia; species Homidia socia. Next base: position 10,030 of record JAANSP010003298.1, read on the forward strand.
ATTAATTGTTAACTTTTTCATTGTTCCTTTCCTTCGTCCTCCTCTTCCTTCTTTCTTTCATTATAAATCTCAACAATTCACAATCAGCTGATATTATAACAATGAAATAGGGCACAATGACACATTTCCAACAATTAATTAACTCCAAACTAACTTCATAGTTTGTTACATTTAAAAATATAAAAATGAAAGTGCGGAAATATGTCAATTTTTAAGTCAAGACACAAAGTAACTTACTTAATTAACATTTTTGTGCTAAAAACACCAACACGAAAACCAACAAGTTATGTGCTTTTACTGTACGACTTTGCTTTGGTGCGTGTGTAAAAAATACAAATGTATACATACATCTCACAGTCACAGTCACAGTCAATCTTGTTTTGATTGGATTCGTTTTTTATGTTTACGAATAAACTACGTAAAAATATATCACCTCGATTCACGACATGTGTATATTGTGATTTTTTATGTTGCAGGATAGCACGAAGATAAGGAAGGCGGATGCGCCATCTAAATTTTTGCACTGCAAACTTTACTGTAAAGAATGAACTCGAAATCATATAACTTGGGATAGCTCGAGTAGATGACACGAAGCGTCTTTCCAAGTTTACAAGAGCCAAGTTGACAAGACTTCTACTTCTACTCTAGATTTTTTTGAAATTCGACTATTTTCAACTTTTCTGCTCTGTATGAAATATAATATTTTGAAACTGTACTGCCTCGATTTCAGCATGGCCAACTGCAAATCAATGAAGGAAATAATAGCCTACATTTGAGAGGAGTGAATAATAAAAAAGAAGAAAAATAGTATCCGAATTTCGGAATTCGGATGCCTCTACATTTTTGGAAATCTCGAAAATAAAAATTGATCGTTATGTTTTTTTTTAAATTTCTAATTAGTTGTAGTAGAACTAAAATAATAATTTCGCCTTTGTCCAACTTACTGTGCTTAGAGCAGCAGAATAACATATCCGTTTTGGAGGTGGGGTGGGCATGGGCATATGTTTTTAGAATCCACTGTTCATAATTGTAACGAATTGTGTTTCCAAATGCCAATAAATTACAAGTTTGATTTTTGACGATTAGTACACGCGAACGAGGCATGCATTCGATTGCAGTCTCAAATAACGAAAACGTTTCAGTAAAAATATAATGCATTTGCATTACTTATATGCAACTTTCAGCGTGCGGTTTAAAGAAATACGACTTGTGCCATGTCACTGATCATAATTGATAATGTATTATGTGAGGGATGAAGGATGCAGAAATACATGCAGACATGTTGCGAGCTCTTCGAAGTCAAATTAATCATGAATATCAAGTTGCTTTCTTATTTGCTTCTAAAAATGCACTTAGTTACTTAGTAGTTTTGGGTGATAAGAACTAACGTCGTTATCAATGAGAGTAGAGAAAGAAAGGAAGTGAGGCGTTACAAAGATGCTCTCTACCAAATCAGTATGAATTGCTTTAA
>JAANSP010003299.1:0-11499 GCA_036850745.1 Homidia socia
CTACATACTATTAAGAGGCAGAGAAACAGACTAGAAGTAATTAATGTGTTTTTAGGAAAAGGCTTTGAGGGTAGATGATGATGTGTCCCCCTTTTTGTCCGGTTCCCCGTTTACTCCATCGTCATCAGATACTGTTGGTAGGCTGCATGGCATACTTTTGGAGCCGTCAGTTTGACTCCATTTTGTATAACAATTTCTGGTGTCGTACGTAGTTCCTATTCTAGCTTCATCTTGTCCATGGCTAATGTTATGACTGGTGCTTCGACCGCGGGCAAAGTAATAACTAGTCAGCATAATGACCTGAGATAAAAAGAAGAGAAATTATGTGGTCATCTAAAGCATAATGAACTTTTGGTTCCGGGATTCAATCAAGCTTGTAATAACGCTTCTCATTAGTGAGCATACGTCTTACCAGGATGAGCTGTCCTCCAATGATAAGTATGGAAGTTGGTTTGAATCCAAACCAGTCAACTCCAAAGCCGATTGAGGGACCGATGAAGTAACTATTTTAGTGTAAAATATTACCCTAAATCTTTAGCTTTTTCACTTTTTTCCCGCGCGGTATGTTAAACAGATTATGAGTCATAAAATTTTATTTTAAAGCCAATTTATTATGCAATTGCATACCCCAGGGCAGACATTGATGTCCATAAACCGGAAACTAGTCCATAAGTTGAGATATCATCAGGATACCCATGTGCTCTGTATAAGAAAAATGAGTAAAAGATAAAAAAATAAGCCGGATTCATCAAATATACAAGGAAGTGTGGCTCAACGTCATGGTCATGGTTTTGCTCGTGTGGTGTAGCAAGGTAGTAAAATCAACAAACCATAACGTAGACGCGCAATGAAAAAAAGAGGTGCGTGTTGATAAGAATCATGTTCCGGAGAATGAAACTGTCAGTGAGAGTAGACTGAGTAGAGTAGCAAAAAATTCAAAGTATCAAATAAATTTTTCTTACATGGCATCTTGTAAAAATTGAAGGAATCCTGACACTAGCTGAGCTGCTAAACCTACCCCAAACAGTGCCAGACCGACACATGACATTGGTAAATTTCTGAATGAAAAAAAGTTTTTCTTACATGGCATCTTGTAAAAATTGAAGGAATCCTGACACTAGCTGAGCTGCTAAACCTACCCCAAACAGTGCCAGACCGACACATGACATTGGTAAATTTCTGTATGAAAAAATAGATAAACACACAATTATTATCCTTCAAAACAACTCAGGCAAAGACATTTATGCGTAAAACCGAAATATTTTTTTTGAAAAACACACGTGTCAATTGGAAAGTACGGAACGGGACCGATAAGAATGAACCCTATAATGGTGAAAATCGAGCCAGTGAAGGTGATCACTTTTTGATAATCTGTGTGATCACAAATCCAACCCCACGCAGGAGCAGTTATCGCTGGAGGAGTAAAAATAGGAGTTATTTTTATTATAAAAAATCAAATAAATTTCCGAAGAAAAACTTATTCATCAACCCGAAAATCAAAGAGAAAAAATACTTTCCTAAACTTACCATATACCCCTCCATTCATAACAAATACAGCACCGAGAGCCACCTTGTTCAATTGAAACTAAGAAAATAAACAGATATAAAAATAATAAATAATGACAGCGTTTTTAAAACATTTTTTGCAAGCTTTGTGTGAAATCAATAAAAGCTCATCATTATCATTTCATTCTTTCACCAACCGGTTCTAAATGGTATTCTAAATTGGCGGAAATGAACCCGACTCCAGCCGTCGCAGCTACAATGCTATATGCGGTCATTGCAATTACAGGAATTTTCAACATTTTGAACATGTGAAGACCACCACGAGCTGCAGGCGGTTTTTGCATGGGCGTCTGAGCTGTGGTAGTCGTAGCAGAGGACCATTCTGTATTTTCAGAACTCGGGGATAAAGATGTCACAGGAGACGCAGCAGTGGCAACTGATTTTTCGCCGGTAAACGCGTTGTCAATTTGTTGTTGTTGCTTATGGCGTAGTTCTGGTAAGAAAAAGTAAGTCGCTATTGCCGAAATAAAGAGGCATCCTCCCATGGAAAGAAATGGTAAACGATATCCACCTGTCTATTATTGAACATGACAAGCAGAAAAGTGATGCAATGTTATATTTTTATTGACCAATTAATAAAAATATTTCCTAATTTATTTTCAAACCTCATAAAGCAAGCCGCCCAGACTTGGTCCTGTTCCCGGGAAATTCGAAATCGATTATCATTTCATTATTTTAAAAAAACTGTGTTGATTAAGTTTTTGGAGGGACAAATAATATTTTCCTACCTATAATAAGTCCTAGTCCATAACAAATTTCTAGAATTGCCTGAAGGGCAACAAAGAAAAAAGGCATTATTAAATGAAGAGATGAAACATGCTTTTAATTAGCAGCATGCTAATTTTTCTTGTATGCAATAAAAGCGAAATAGCTCATTTATGATACTTTGTAATAATTTTTTTTTAAATTGTATGATTCTTACAAAGCTTGTGGCTACAGAGTCGGGAAACTCCATTGCAATTATGGTGAACGAGGCAGTGTCAAATGCAGCTGTAAATAAAGGAAAATAAGGAAACTTTTAAGGAGCAACAATGAAAAAAGGCATTATTAAATGAAGAGATGAAACATGCTTTTAATTAAGCAGCATGCTAATTTTTCTTGTATGCAATACAAGCGAAATAGCTCATTTATGATACTTTGTATTAAATTTTTTTAATTGTATGATTCTCACAAAGCTTGTGGCTACAGAGTCGGGAAACTCCATTGCAATTATGGTGAACGAGGCAGTGTCAAATGCAGCTGCAAATAAAAGAAAATAAGGAAACTTTTATAATTAATTTTATCTGTACCCAAAACTTTAAGAAAGCATGTTACATGAAAATATTGTACAATATGTATGCAAACTGTATACCATCTCCCATTGCTTCCACAATCCGAACAATGAGGCATGACCAGATGAATGCAGCTCGACCTTCAATCAGCATCAAGCAGGCTGTTAACATTGATGATAACATGTTATACACCCCAAATAACATGTCCAATTTTCCATGTGACAATAAAAACAAGAAGATGATAAAAAACATGATTTTTATGCCAATAAGTTCAACGAGCTTTAAATGAATTCTTGTTCCACATAAAATCTATTTTTTGTTTCCATTTTTTTCAAGACGAAAAGAAGGCGTCATTATTACTACTACTACTTGCTATATTGCCACTATGTTTTATAATGCTGTTGTTTGTGTCGCATAAACTAGTTGTGGTCGTGACTAACAGTGTTTTTTGCTCGATGAGAAAGAGCTACTCACCCGAAAACAACACAGCAGACTCCAGTAACAAGGATGCCATAATTAAAGACTCGTCTGGGCCCCAATACGTCCATCTGAGTAATAAGCAAAGATATTTTATTGCATGCACAATTTGTTGAAATCAACTGTAGCGTTTACAAAAGAATGGGACGTTCAAAATGATGATGATTTATTAACCTGACAAAAAATTAACAATGTCATGGTCAATAAATCAAGTATTTTGTGTTAACATGTGTGACTTATGACCTTTGAACCGTAGACTGGAGACATTATAAAGACCGTCAGTTCAAAAATTCCGAACACAAGGTTATATTCGGTTGCTGATGCATTCCTTTCCCTTGCCTGAAATACCGTAGATAAAAAGTATTTTAAAAAAAAGTTGTGTCTGTCTGCAATTTGAATGCAGTGCAATCAGATATAAAGCTTTTGATAATGATATGATGACCACTCGCTGCTATACTCACCACCTCCGGATAAAACGGTGCTTGTATGGAAATTACAGCGGCAGCAAAAAACTCAACAAATGACAGAATCAAAATGGTCACAAATTGATCTCTACTCCAAGATTGGCTCTTTTTCTTAAAATACTGAACCAGGAAATTTCTCTTGGGTGGGTTATGCCCCTTATTTGAAAGCTGACTATTTTTCACTGAAAGAACTACTTCACTACCTGTTATATTATCACGTACATCGTCATCATCTCCATATGGGTGGGTTATGTAGCTTATTTGAAAGTTGACTATTTTTCACTGAAAGAACTACTTCACTACCTGTTATATTATCACGTACATCGTCATCATCTCCATATTTGTCAACAGTCCTGGAAGACTCATTGTTATAACTTAGCCTGTCGTTTATGTCATTTTTCATTTCAACACTTTGACAATAACTGTAATTCAACTCGATGCCTTCTTTTTCTCCACTTGACACCTCGATTTTGTCCAAAGCCACCATTTTATCGGTGCAGCCAAACCAATTAGGACAGGCAAATAAAATCTGTAAATCGACCACTGAACTTTCAAAAAGCACTTTATAATGAAAATTTGTACTATATATATATTTTTCCTATCGCTTCCCCAAAAAATGCATCACATTGATTGACAAAATAACTGACCGGTCAGACGTCCAAGATGATTAAAAACGCCAAACAGACAAAAATAAAAAACTCTTCCAGAGCGTGATGCTAAAATACCCTTTTCATTCAACCGTATAGCGCAATTACGATTGCCATGTTATTTGAGTTTAAAGAACTGCTGTTGCTCTCCATGTAAAAATCTCTTCCAGAGCGTGATGCTAAAATACCCTTTTCATTCAACCGTATAGCGCAATTACGATTGCCATGTTATTTGAGTTTAAAGAACTGCTGTTGCTCTCCATGTGATATAAATGAGCGTGCGCAATATTTTTCTATCAAATCAGTCCAAACTTGTCATTTCTACTTTTTTCTATGATGATAAGAAAAAATGTCAAAGAGAAAAGATTGCTGACAAAAATTATCGTCGCGTCTGCTATTTCTTCTTGGTTTCAACGATAATCCCAACAAAAGCAACAACTGTTTCAATTGACCCAATGTTGTTGCTGCTGCTAGTCACAATATTGCCTTGCATCCTGGGTTTATACGAATTTTTTTTATTCAAAAGGACAACTTTTTTATTTTTGATGATGACGAAAGGGATCTTTTGACAGCTTCTCTTCTTTGAATCAATTGAATGATAAGAAAAAATGTCAAAGAGAAAAGATTGCTGAGAAAATTATCGTCGCGTCTGCTATTTCTTCTTGGTTTCAACGATAATCCCAACAAAAGCAACAACTGTTTCAATTGACCCAATGTTGCTGCTGCTGCTAGTCACAATATTGCCTTGCATCCTGGGTATTCCTTATACGATTTTTTTTATTCAAAAGGACAACTTTTTTATTTTTGATGATGACGAAAGGGATCTTTTGACAGCTTCTCTTCTTTGAATCAATTGACCTTATTATTATTGTAAGCCGCTTTACAACTGTGCTTAGTTTTCAATGTACTGGAATTGGAAAGTATACGTTCTTGGCAATATTGGTAACCTAATGCTCTCCGAGCGACTGAATGCACAAGAGTTTAAAAAGATAAAATAATAAGAACGTGCTGTTCAACTCAACTATCAACAGCATTAAAATTTTACATGCTGCTTCCTTAACTTCTCCTTTCTTTCTGAGGATGAGACTCAATTAAGTGCTTTAGTTTTAATCATCATCACAAAACATGCTAGTAATTGTAAACAAGTCAGGGGGATAGGAGGGGAGATGAAGAAAAAGTTTAGTAGAAAGAACACCAATAATCATCATATATATACGAAGCGTTGCGTTGTTGAGTGGTCTGCTGCAATAATCATCGTTAAAATAGTTGCCTGTTGTGGTTATGTAAATACAATAAATAATATTATATAGTACGATCTGATCGTGATTACTGAATGGCTGGCATGTTCAACACTGTAGTAGTAGCAGAGTAATCTGTGCATTGGTGGATAAGCTTACACGCTGCAAAAAGATGCGGACCAAGAGTCTTTGTGTTTAAAAAAATCTCTAAAAAAGTGGCTTTTGCAGAAGCATCAACTTGACTACAACGTACTCGCTTATTATCAGCGCAGAAATGATTACTATGTAGGTAGGCTACTTTAGCTAGTTAGGAAAATATCCTGAAAGTCGTAGCAGTGAGTGAGCATTGTAAGTAGGGATGCTGATTACCGTCAAGATTCTCCGGCTTCTCAACCTCAACATTAGCAGGAGAAGAAAAAAAACAATTTTTGAGGAAGAAAAAAGGATGTGAATGAAGTAGATGAGTCAACGAACAAAGATCTAGTTTTTATTCAGTCAGAAAGAAGAATTTTCAAGAAGGTTCAAACACAAATAAAAAAGTAGAGTTTATGTTGTTGATAATTAAAAGTATGCATGATATGTAGCCAGTTATTTTAGGCTTTTATTATTCAGTCAGAAAGAAGAATTTTCAAGAAGGTTCAAACACAAATAAAAAAGTAGAGTTTATGTTGTTGATAATTAAAAGTATGCATGATATGTAGCCAGTTATTTTAGCCTTTTTTCTTTCTTGTCAAGGCTGTCATAATAATAATGTTGTTGTGGTCCTGTTTTGTCTGCATTTCGCTTTTCCCTGTCAAGCAGATTAAGATCGATAGATTATATTTATGTTCAAGTACAGTGGCGAAAGGTGAGCAGTACATTGTTATTTGAATTATAGTTTTCTACTTTTATGCAACGAAGAAAGCAGTGCAGTGGCATGTTGCAACTTCTTTTAGCTGGCTTTTCATTTTACGGGGAAGGTAATGATGATTCTGACAGAATGGATGGAATGGGCTGATGGATACAGTTGAATGGACAAATCGTAAAAAGACTTTGTTGTCTTTGTTTGTAGACTGTAGTGGAATCTTTTTCGTTACCTTTTTATCCGAGTAACATTTATTTACCTAATTAGGCAAGACATGTAAAAAAATAATTGAGAGGCAGAAAAATGTGCTTGTGCAAATGACCTGTGTAAAAATATTGCATGAGTAGGGTAGTGCAGAAAACAATCAGATATAAAAAAAACTAATGAACAACTTGACTGCATCTTTATGTTCTGACAAAACATTATTGTTATTGAAATAAAAATGGGATTTCTTGATTCATTTGTCCGAGCCCAAATGACTAGAGGAATAGATACAGGATGCAAGATGATGCGTTATTAACATACGTTCTTGTATTTAAAAATTTTATTGGATTTTTTCCCAATTTTATACATGGTTTTAATTTATCATTTAAGCGGCTCCGTCGCTAATGTTTACAGTGAATATTTTATGCGTTATTTTTGCAAACAGACCTAAACGAAACGACTATGGAACTCATTTTTACATACATTATTCGAAGCATTGAAGAATTAAGTTTACAAAAATTCTAGCAAGCCTACAATTTATGCTTTTAGGAGGCTTAAATTCACAAAAACCGGATTGATACTCGTCAATTTATCATACAATTTTGTTTTAATCATGACATTATACAAAAGCAAAAAGACATTCAGCTATTTTTCTAGATATTATCGATTGTTATTCTTGTTACAGTTTTTCTTTTTTTTCAAAAAAAAATCCAAATTATCACGAGCTCCATTTTTATTGTTGTACATTGAAATTATCATGTAACTCGTCCACCCTGTGCAAAAAAAAGCACATGTTTTCTGATTTTTTTTTAAATACAGTAGCATCTTGATTCGACGCGAATAACAACAAAGTTGTCTGCTTTATATGGTAATAAATTATTTTCAAAACATTTTCCACCACAGGAAAAACATTATACAAAAGCAAAAGACATTCAGCTATTTTTCTAGATATTATCGATTGTTATTCTTGTTACAGTTTTTCTTTTTTCAAAAAAAAAATCCAAATTATCACGAGCTCCATTTTTATTGTATTGAAATTATCATGCAACTCGCAAAAGCACATGCTTTCTGACATTTTTTTTAAATGTATCTTGATTCGACGCGAATAACAACAAAGTTGTCTGCTTTATATGGTAATAAATTTTCAAAACATTTTTCACCACAGGAAAAAATTCAAATTTAAATATTCTTATAAGTATCTTGTTTTGCAAACATTTTATTGCAATGGCTTTTCTTCAACTGTGTTTACGAGGTTTAAAAAACTTGCAGTATGCAAGATTGCTTGCAATAAAAAAGCGAACAGTAAACAAACTTCTAACCAGTTTCATCAATAGGCAAAGATATGCAGTATGCGTATATCGGTAATAAACAAATCACCGTTTTGCTTTCAAACTTGAACTTCTCTAAACAAAATTGATTATTTCATGTTAGGCATTATTCACCTAAAAAAAACTTGCAGTATGCAAGATTGCTTGCAATAAAAAAATGAACAGTAAACATACTTCTAACCAGTTTCATCAATAGGCAAAGGTAAGCAGTATGCGTATATCGGTAATAAACAAATCACCGTTTTGCTTTCAAACTTGAACTTCTCTAAACAAAATTGATTATTTCATGTTAGGCATTATTCACCTAATAAATACTTAATAAAGGACTTATATATTCATTATTATGGATAATAGGTAGGTCAGTCAACAAATCTAGTTTTATTCGATTACAACTCCTGTATCGCATTTATTTACTAGAGGTGATTAATATTTTTCATAATTTTAGAAAGCTGTCAAAAGAACTGGCAATGAAAACAGACAGTATTTTTATCTAGAGAAAACTCGAAAGGACAAGAGTAAAAAAAGTTATATAAGGTGACATTTGTGAGTATACGATTCGTCAAGAGAATTCAATATTTCTAATTACACGTTAAAAATAAGTAAACAAAAAATGGTGAATCAAGAAAAAATTGCAAAAAATGTTAATTTCTAAAGAACGCTGTGTAAAATAACAAACCTCGAGAAACAGTGCATCAACAAATCTAGTTTTATTCGATTACTCCCTGCATCACATTTATTTACTTGAGGTGATTAATATTTTTCATAATTTTAGAAAGCTGTCAAAAGAACTAGCAATGAAAAAAGACAGTATTTTTACATTTTATCTAGAGAAAACTCGAAAGGACAAGAGTAAAAAGGGTTATATAAGTTGACATTTGTAAATATTTCTAATTAAGAAAAAATTGCAAAAAATGTTATTTTCTAAAGAACGCTGTGTAAAATAACAAACCTCAAGAAACAGTGCATCAAAACATTCCGGCAGGTCAGGTTAGTTTTAGCCCGTGGCGTTTTTATGCAAGCAATCGCAAAACACTCTCGATCTCTTCTAACGTTTTGTGCCTCTAGGCATTCTTACACAAGTTTCCAAATTTTGACTCGACCTGTCATTATTTATGCCAATTGATCTGCGGATATTACTTCGCTCAAGATAATTCACTACGCAACCTCATTATTAATACCAGCCTAATAGTATGATGCATGGTATGGTATCAGTAACAAAAAGACTGTAGATTAATGTAATGTCATGAAGTAATCAACGAGAAAGAACGAGATCATAACAATCAGCAGAAAATTCTACTTTTTTCCTATTGCAACAATAAAAAACGCCAGCATTACTATACACAATCAGGCTTTATAGATGGTTTTTCTGTTATTTTACTTAATTTTGTTTGCAAAGCAGTTCACCTTTTTTGTGTCATCAATCAAAAAATTAAAAACAATGATTGTCCACCCCTTATCATATCGGTAATACAAATACCACCTTTAGCTTGTCTGTGTCTATTACACTCTTAATATACAGAAGTCAAACAGTTACATAGTTCATGACGGTCCATCTTTCATTTCATAAAACAACATCATTCAACACTACAGTGATGTAAGGTCATCAAAACGACTTTTTGGAACAAGTCATTAACTTTTTGTCTTGTGCTTGTTTTCTCTATTCTTTGTACAAAATAGATCCATTAAAATTTCGAATTTTTTGTGTCATCAATCAAAAAATTAAAAACAATGGTTGTCCACCCCTTATCATATCGGTAATACCACCTTTAGCTTGTCTGTGCCTAGTACACTCTTAATATACAGAAGTCAAACAGTTACATGGTTCATGACGGTGCATCTTTCATTTCATAAAACAACGTCATTCAACACTACAGTGATGTAAGGTGATCAAAACGACTTTTTGGAACAAGTCATTAACTTTTTGTCTTGTGCTTGTTTTCTCTATTCTTTGTACAAAATAGATCCATTAAAATTTCGATCTCTGTTTGTAAAATTGAATTAAATTGAAGTAAATGTAAGAAGTACTTACTCTATAACCTTTACATTTCCAAATTGGATTTCCCCAGTTTGTTTCAACCAAGTTTACATAAAAGTTATTGGCTACAAGAAATTGTTGTTGTGGTCAGTTTTTATAGAGCTCATGACAAGGAATTTTTGTTTTCGAATATTTCTAAAAGATTAGGCAAAATCGTGAAACATTTCAGCAACAACACCATGGTTGAACGGCTATGTCATTGTTATCATATTATTCCTTATGTTACACACGCATTTTAACGAAATTTACTACACTGACTTATACCCACTCCATATAGCAGTCTGTTTGCCCACGATTATTTGCAAACAGCAGCATGCAAAATGTCGTTTTCTCTATAAAATACATAAAAAAAAAGTTATTGGCTACAAGAAATTGTTGTTGTGGTCAGTTTTTATAGAGCTCATGACAAGGAATTTTTGTTTTCGAATATTTCTAAAAGATTAGGCAAAATCGTGAAAGATTTCAGCAACAACACCGTGGTTGAACTGCTATGTCATTGTTATCATATAATTCCTTATGTTACACACGCATTTTAACGAAATTTACTACACTGACTTATACCCACTCCATATAGCAGTCTGTTTGCCCACGATTATTTGCAAACACCAGCATGCTATATAAATGTCGTTTTCTCTATAAAATACATAAAAAAGTGGTAATGATAATGATAACAATTGAAAAATGGAAATACCCGGACCCAGAGTAACAAACCAGAATATGGTGTTCTTTTACTGCGAAAATAAGGTAGATACACAGTCCAAGTATATTGCTGATGATTATAAATAAAGTATTCTTGTCGAGTAAACATTAGAGCTTCTTCATTTTCTTTTTATTGCTCTTATTTTTCATCCACACTCGACGCCATTCCTTTCGTTCATAAAATGTTTTCTCTTCGATAAATTGACACCTGCCCGCTTTCTTGCTTACCTGCCTGCCTGCCTGCTTGCATTGTCTGCATTATTTATTTGCTTTTTCAAAAGCATATAACCAGTCAATCAAAATAATAATAACAATTTTCCGTGTTAGAAAAAATTTCAGCATATAAAAACTTTATCTATGCATTTACTTTATATATTCACATCCATTCATTATCGGAATAATCTATAGAATAGAATTGGGTAAACGAAGAAAACTACAACTTTTGTGTATTTCTTTGCACTACACCACCCACACGGACGACATTAGAAACGATTTCCTGGTTGTTGAATACATGCTTTCCCTACTGTTCTTCTATTTTTTCCGAAACTCAGCAATTCTCACTTTTCATACACAATACCTTGTAAGTTTAATGTATGTTTTCTTGTCTTGCTGACAAATAGCCATTTATTCTCTATAAATAATGAAGCTTACAAGATGCTCAGTATGGAAAATGAAATGACACAAGAAATCATCGACTCGTTACGATGATCGATCTATCAATAAAAA
>JAANSP010003301.1:0-11497 GCA_036850745.1 Homidia socia
GTAGATTCACTTGTGGCCTACATAAGTTATATCGCATCACATCTTTTATTATTGCTACACCACCAACCAACACCACCACTACCACCACGCTACTACCATTACTTTTTTAACACGCTTGAGGCATCTGGTATTTTTTTGCGAAATGGAAACCGGGATTCCTGAGAACCGGTTTTTTGCAACTCTTCCTCTTCTTCTCCTTCACTCCATTTTCCATTCCTGTCCTCGCCGTCCTTATGATCATCATCATCGCCATCAACACCACTCTTTTTTTCTTGTACCATTCAACTACACTTTGCATCACACCACAAACTTACTTACTCTGTATGCTTGAGCACGTTGCAATAGTGAAAGCATACATACAAACATGTCTACATACATACGTTTTTCTCTGCATGTACAAACTCTCTTTAACTCCTCATTCTTTTCCTCTAGTGTTGACGATGACGAAAACTCCTGACTTTACTTCATGCGAGCGAACGTGAATGCAGCGTGACACATTGATATTATTCTTCCATTCTATCACAACCACCGCAGTTATCCGAATAAAATATTTTTCTAGTTTGGATTACATTACACTCTACAAATACATTTTCACTCTGAATATATCAATAGGTACATTTACGCCTTACTATGAGATATCGTTATCATGACAGACTGAAAAGTGTCTGTCTTGTACTTCTCCGCTGCTAAGCTGCTGCTGCTGTTCCTTTTCTCCTGTCTGCCATGATCTAGTACATTTTGTACATGCAACTTCACACTGGCATCGATACTGCCGACGAGTAAAGTGAGCACTTTTTGGATTCCCCGGTGAACTAGGAAAAAGCTGCTTTTACTCTTCATTCATTCATACATGCATGCGTGCATCTTCCTCCTTCGTACAGCATTCTCTCCTCTTTCATTAGAGTCAATAGCAAGCTTACACTATGTTCGTTTCCTTTGAGGCAGAAACCAGATTGGATTTCGCTTTGTATTCCATTCTATTTTTTTCTACTCTCCTATTTTCCTTCCAACTGCAAACGTTGCTGTTCATCTTTTTCTGAAGAGAAAATACTCGACAGCATAAGAAGCAGGTACAACTTGTGCTCAAAAATGGTATGTGCTTCTTAAATACACAATCATATCTACGTATATCCTGTTTAAAAAAATTGACGTATTTTCTTATAAGTACTTGCCGCACATGCATACCTAAAATGGAAGCACACGGACTGTGCAAACTGCAAACTAGTTTGAAATTCTGATGCTAAAAACTTCTCTGCTGCTGCATGTGCTGCTTCCTGCTCTGTACAGTACGATCAAGGATGAGGCTGTCATGCTGCGACAAGACACTGCTTTCTTCTATCAAGAACCTGTACCTATGCTGCTCTTTCCATTCTTTGCAGAAATAGGTTGCCGTGTGCTGGGATGCATGTCACCACGTATTTGCTGCAACTGGGCATTGATGCTGTTCATGTGACTAGGTTGTTGATGATAATGATGTTCATCACGACGATGATGATGAGATACCTGAAAAAAGTAGTACAAACTGTATACTACTTTACTTTAACACTGCACACTGGATTTTGAATAGCAAAAAAAGCTAAAAAAAAGTAGAAACATGATAATGTATACATAATATCAACACTCTGCATCATCATCATCATCAGGATCATCACCATCCACTTTTACAACCGCTATCTGCGTGTCCTCCTTGTGCCATCCTCTCCTGCTGTCTATTCATTCTTGTAGTGCTATTGTCATTATCAGTGCACACAAACACATGCAACTTCCCTAACCAGCTCATACTGACGATGATCATCGTTATTACTATTTCTATACAGAGAAAAATTTGCCATCATCATCATAGGAATCTAAGATGTGGTGTAACAGGGACTTAAGACGGTGTATATTACTTTTACAATTTAGTACAACAATGCAATACAATATATTTTTATATAGCGACAAAAGATCATCGTCATCATCATCACCAGAGATATAGAGGAAAACNGCGACAAAAGATCATCGTCATCATCATCACCAGAGATATGGAGGAAAACTTGAGGCGTATTATGTAATACGTCACTAACCATTAGCTGTTTGAGACACGGCAAAAGAGATGACAAACATTACTGAGACGTTGCTGAGCATTGATGATCATGATTATGAAGATGATGATGATGACGATGCACGTCCACTCACGACGGTTCTGAATCTGTTCATTTAGCTAGAGATATCATTTTAGTGGTGATGGTAGTAGTTCTTATACTATCACTCATAGTCAGTCAGTACACACTACCATTATCATCATACAGCCATCATCATTGTCATCACTCTGTGTGCTGTCGTTGTCGTCGTGTCAGCTATTTTCTTTTATGTAGCTCTGTAATGAGTGCTTTCACTTCCATCATACAAACACGCTGTTTATATTGCGGCAATAAGAGAGTATGGAGAAATACGACACCTTTTCCCCTGACTTACATATACTTTGCTATTATTATTATTACTATCATCATCGCTATTGAAATCATTATTATATTGTTAAGCTTGAGGAACCTGCAAAAAAATGACACAATTTCAGAAATCATATCTTTGCTGCTAGCATTTTTTCCTTGAAAAAGGTAATATTTTGGCGATAAATAATATTATTAGGCAAAGGAGAAAAAAGCTAATGGTGAAAGTGGAAAGAAGAAACGTCATTACACTATATTTATTTTTTCCCTACACAAGTCTTCTTCTTCTCAAAAAATACTAAGCAGGTAGAGAGCACACAGCACACAAATTTTTTATTGATTTCTGACTGACTGGCTGTCTCTCCTTCTATTCCACCATCTTCGTCGTCACCGTCGTTGTCCTACCTTTTTTTCTTTCATCGTTCTCTTTTTTTCTTGTTCTCCTTCTCTTCAAGCGACAATAACAGTTGATAGAATAATGGTGTCATCATGGCTAATGTATTAGTAATTCAATCATCATCATCATAGGCATTGATGTTGTAGTAGCATTCAATCAACTTACGTAAATTAATTGAGCGAGCAGCCAACTGCAAAGAAAAGGGAAAAGAGAAGAGGGAAAAAGGAAAGCAAATCATTATGCCTACTTTTCTCCGTACACTCCATTTTCTCTCCTTCTACTTTTTTTCCTTTTTGGCTTTTTCCATTTCATTTTTATCTTTATTATTATTATTATGTCGTTTTTCTCCTTCTTTTTCACCCTCGCAAGGTACACATATGCAAAATTAATGGGAAGGTTTTAATGAATAAAAAATGCCGTGTGTACTGCTCCACTACAAAAAGTATGCATATGAAATCCCCGTATAACTTTGAAAACTGAAGGTCAACAGTGTAATAAAAAATACAAAATCAGCCTCATAGTCACTGTATAACGGTGTGTTCATATTCGCGTACTTTTTAATGGCATGCCTGCTTTTTGTTTGATGATTCAAGACATTTTTCAAAGTAATTTCGTTTTTCAGTGGTGAATACATACTTTCCTACACACTCGTGCTTGCTTACAACTACTTATTTTTTGTTTGCCTGTATACCACTCCATACAAAAGCTACTTACACAGGTATTTTCACATTTTGATTCCCAAGCTAAGCAGCAGCAGCAACGAGCGCACTCTTTTTGCTATCTTATTTATTATATTTTTCACAATTTCATGGAAGGCTGAAGAAAGCAAAGTAGTAGTACAGTAGCGGCAGCGAGTCCCGGGATTTTTTCCCTCACTCTTTGTCGTGCTAATGTGGTAATGCCGCAGGGCAATGTGTTATGCACGCGCATGAAATGCCTACATCATCGTCCTCATCATGAATATGGTAAAAAATTTAAATAACCATTATTATTCACAAGCGGTTTTGCCATCCACCTCCTCGCATCTTTACACTACGACGAAAATTTGTATTAAGAATGTATTGCAATACATATACAAATTTTACAGAGGAGAAATAAATATGAGCCTTTTATATGGGGAAAGCAGAAGAATGAGAAAATTTACGTGTTGTGATGGCGGTGGCGCGGCGTTTGGTGTTCTCTCCCTCAAATCCTCTATACTCTCTTTTTTCGCGTAATATTTCTTTATGTACACATCACGCAATGTTCCCATCAATAATAAAAACCATATCTCATTTCACTCCGGCAGCAAGCAGCAGTAGCGTCCGGGGTTGGATGAAACGAAAGGCAAAAAATAAAAACTGGCTTGACTTTAGGAGTGGTTGTGAATGTATAGCCAGCTAGACTAGCTGAGCTAGTCCACCATATCATTGCATTATTTTTGCTGGGACATGCATGATGATGGTGGGTGACACATCAAGCAACTTTTTCCCTCTTCATATTTTTTACCACCAAGACACATTTTTTGCACAGCTCAGCTGAAATGGTTTTTAGTTTGGTTGTAGAGAAAAGCTCCAAGCCCATTGGGTTGCTGTACCATGTATTTCTTCATTTTATGATTGATTGTAGTCACGCTGTTTCTCGTCTTAAATAATGCAGACGAGCCAAACAAATCCAATTGACATTTTCAGTTTGCCAAAGCAATCAAATAACGATGTATGTTATGTTATTGACTTTTCCGTTTGTTTTCTAAATGAGTTTTTGCTTTGTCCATATCGTTACTCTACTCTACTTACCATATATATACAGTGGTGCTTTATGATATGATGAAAGTCATATGAAAATTGAGCATTTTTTCCTAGCCCGAGCTGTAAAATTGATGAAATTAGTCAATAGCTGAAACACAAAATCAAGCATTATACTGTTTTATAGTCAGATATAATGTCGATATTGTAGATTATGGATATAATTTACATATGTATATAATCCAATACACGTGCAGCCAGTTTTCATTTTGATTACTGTTGCTGCCATTACATACTGAAATAAGCCAAACCTGGATCAATGACCAATTTTATGAACTATGAATTATGTCGCAGAGTAGTAGAGCAAAGTAATTTAATTTGTTTATTTGCACGTCAAAGCTCTAGTGACTTGCTTAATTTTTTATAGTAGAATGACACACACATGCTTTCTAAAAGTCCAACTTTAATGTTTATATCTCATGGGAGTAATGCACCATATGAAAATGGAGACGAGCTCTCTTGAAATTTAAAAGACACCAAGAACATTTATACATGGCTAATTTAGGCACCGCACCTCACCAGTTTTCTAATAAATTACTTAAATTCCTCCAGAGAAAACTGCGTGGAGCTGCCAATGTTGCAATTAAGCTAGTGTATTTACAAATGCCCTATATAAATATACACACTCAATTTAAGTACATAACAAACTTAATTTGGTTAACCAGTTTTCTAATAAATTACTCAAATTCCTCCAGAGAAAACTGCGTGGAGCTGCCAATGTTGCAATTAAGCTAGTGTATTTACAAATGCCCTATATAAATATACACACTCAATTTAAGTACATAAAAAACTTAATTTGGTTAGCTTTACGTTGTAAGCAGAAAATGAGACTTATGTACTTGGTAGATAATATGGAACGAGCTTATTCTCATTTTGAGAAGATTGTATTTCTCTGAACTTTTAACAGTTTTGAAAAGTGGCTCAAAGTTATATAAAAACTGTGGTATTTAACATTGCTTCCCTTTTTACAAAGTTTGGTTAGAGTTGCTCCCTTCAGTTCATTTTACATGTGCTCTTTTTTGTGTCATTTGATAGCATTTATTTACGTAATCAAAGATGTGTACACGTACTGAGCAAAACAATTTTCACGATTGGGTTGAGAAGGCTGCTATTTTACATTGCAAAAGTACATAACAAACTTAATTTGGTTAGCTGTACGTTGTAAGCAGAAAATGAGACATACTTGGTAGATAATATGGAACGAGCTTATTCTCATTTTGAGAAGATTGTATTTCTCTGTACTTGTAACAGTTTTGAAAAGTGGCTCAAAGTCATATGAAAACTGTGGTATTCAACATTCCCTTTTTCCAAAGTTTGGTTAGAGTTGCTCCCTTCAGTTCATTTTGCATGTGCTCTTTTTTTGTGTCATTTGATAGCATTTATTTACGTAATCAAAGATGTGTACACGTACTGAGCAAAACAATTTTCACGATTGGGTTGAGAAGGCTGCTATTTTACATTGCACAAAATTGTATCTGGTTTTTTTTCAAGGGAATTAAAAAAGAGAGAACAAAATAATGTATATATCGAAAGTATTCTAATTAGCGGGGTTCGTTAGGAGAAATTCGATTGCAAATGTGGTAATGAACCGACCGAACCAAACTGAGAACTAAAAGCTGTCTTCAGAGTTTTTACCATTTTGATACATACCATATACATATATCTCTAATGGCTGTATATGTACGTACACCTTGTTTTCATCATTGCTAATTTCGTTGTCGTTCTCTAATTGTGTGCGTACTTTAAGTAAAGGTCTACACAACACGACAACCAACCACACGCCGAGGGACTATTGACTTAATTAATTAGCTTCATCATCATCATCATCATTCCTAATACATATTCATGCTTAGAAGAAGAAGGCTAGAAAATAGCGACTTGAAAGCTTCAAATTATTATGCAAGAGTCTAACCATAACCATGATAATAGCTACGCCAAAGTATAAACAGTTTGAAAATGTATGCGTACAATCAAATTATTATGCAAGAGTCTAACCATAACCATGATAATAGGCACGCCAAAGTATAAACAGTTTGAAAATGTATGCGTACAACATGTATATTTAAATAGCAATAATACTAACAGAGTTTTCTCCTTTTCAAAACAAAAAAAATATTTACATGAGAGAATCATCATCATCAACAGCGCCACACATTCGCTTTGAAACCTTTTTTGCGTAAGTCTCTTCTGAAACAGTTCCAGACGCATTTGTTATTACTGCTGCTGCTATGCTCTGTTAAATAACCTATACCACAAAAGTAACAATCATTTATTATTAAGCTTTCTACCTTCGTATAAACTAGCAACACTATAACATTTGAGCGACTTGCGACTCTTTACGATACCAACATAACAGCACGAGGAAACTCCCTTTTCAAAAACGCTTCCTTGAAAAGCACATTATAAAAGTACAAAACAAGTATAAAATTCATCATCTTCAACTTAAGCCTTTGCTCATAAAAGCTGTCACGAAATGCCACGCAACTTGCAAACCAAGTTGGCAAAAATAGAGGTGATGCGTTCCCTACACAAATATGTGCGACCTAAATATACAGTCACACTCCTACAACCACTACAGCATAGACAGCATTATTAATGCTAAAATATAAGAAAACTAGATGTAGTTGATGATGACTACTACACGTTTATGTTTTGTGTTGTGCTTACGGACTTGCCACATAACTATACCATTTTAATATGTACATAATATTATGGAAAAAGCTACCTCTATTTTTTCTTGGTATTCTCCTTCAGTATGGTTATGCGATTTTGGTGTTGTATACATACCTAAAGCTTCTTAATCGATTATCGGATTTTTGCTTTGGTAAACACGGCTTATTCAAGAGAAATCATTAGTTGGATATGCCACACGTCCGTTATGGTTCCTTCATAGCAGCTGAATAAGTAAAAGGGAAGGCGGTAGCACACAACAAACTTCTTGGTGTAAATATCTCCTCTTGTTTGGTAAAAAGTGAAATGGTGAAAGAGAAAGGGTTAAGCATGGCATATTCTATGTCTATACTCAGGCTTGTGTGTGTGTACTTTTTTTTGGCAGTTTTGGCCATTAGAGGTTTTTTAGCGGCTAGTGGTGATAATGCGGTAAAGCTTTGATGATGATGGTATAAGTAACGGTGAGTGGTGGCGTCGTGGTGGTTTTCTTCTCAATATATATTTTTTTTTCTAGTACGATGACCGAATTTCGTGGCCGAGAGAGAAAAAAAGTATAAAAATTTATATCTAATGCTCAGTCTAGTCATCCATGTGGCGAGAGCAAAGAAAAATAGGGAGGAAATTCTATACTTTTTTATCCATCCTTTTGATGATGCTCTTTCTTGCTACCGCTGAACTGAACTGATGCTGATTATGTGAAGAAGATGGAAATGGAAGAGTATAAAGTTGTAAGTTTGGTTGGCATATTGCACTCTGTATTGATTATCATCATCACATCACAAACACCCAACATCACAAAATGTTCCTGGCTGTTTGTGTGCAAAAAGGTGGTAGCGTTGATGATGATGACAGTGTAACAAGGATATGAGGGCAGATTATCGAAATAATTTTCAAAATCATTATAGCTGACAGGTTTATGTTGGTGAAAAAAAGAGGAGAGAAAAGCGTTTTAAGTTTTTTTCCTTTTTGGTCAAAATGCCTGGTCTTCTTTTTTGTGGAACGAGAGATACGTGAGTGAGTCGTGAATGGTTTGCTAAAAAAATTGACTGACGATAAGTGAACGTGGTTTGTTATTTGGATTAGGTATGTGATCTTATATAAAAGCGTGTAGATAGGTGTACCCTCTTGTTATCGTTTTTGGAAGCCTGCTTGATTTCCCCGTTTAACTGTCTTAACATTTTTGAGGATCAAGGGCAGACCGTATTCCTTTTTACACCCTAAACTGCAATAGTAATTTTGTGTGAAAGCGTGAAACTTGAAACGGGAAATGAAAGGATACATGCATTATATTATAAACGTACTTATTCGTCCGTGCTTTTTATATGTCTTAATTTATTATTTGAGAGTAAATAGGTTAAGCTGTGAAAAAGCTCAACCGATTCAGCTCACACATTCAACATTTTATCTTATCACATTTTCTACTTGGGAAATTGAAAGCGACTGCTGGAAAATAAAAGGATAAATATAGATAGCCAAGAGTAGAAATTCCCTCCTTTTCTGAAAATAAACGCCAAAGGAAGAAAAAAATGCCATGAGTTTCATTTATCATTTCCTGTGAAATTCCATCATTCATTGCATCATTTCAGTTTCCTAAACTCACAGGCTTCCCTGTACATTTTTATACATTATACATATTTCACTATTGAAGCTTGTACAGATCAATCCACCACCAGTCAAAAAAAACGTTCAAGTTTATTTTACAATAAAGTAAATCACAACTAGCAACCTAAAGTACAAAGGCGTCCCTTCAACTTGCCATATAAACCATTTTGTAGCGCTATAAAACATGTTATGCTCTTTTTACTCCTACACTTCAACTAGCTCTCTCAAACTAAAAAATAATAATAATAAAGTCCACTCTTTGCCCTGCTCGCATCGGAGTCAAAGAGAAACTTGAAAATCCATAATGAATACAAAAAACGTTGTTCAATATATCGTTTCTATGATTTTATTATACTTTTTCTTCTTGTAATCTCTGAATAAAATAAACTTGAAAGTGTATATAGAAAGTGTCACACTCGACATAAAAATCAGTCGTCTCACAACATAAAATTTTAATGTCTATTCCACTGCCTACTCATGGCAAAAAAATGTAATAAAAATCTTAATATTTTGCTATGCAGCAGACTGGTAGTGGTACACACACGTACAAAGAAGCGAGTAAGCTACATATACCTAAAATCTCTCAGTGGGAAACACTGACTTTTTATAGGAGAAGAAAAATTCGTTTCACGTTGCAATTTTTACGACTGCAATGTGATTAGCATTAGCAACATCATGTCACAAAAAATAAATATACAGCAGACTGTTCTTGTTGTCATTCTTCCGACCCACTACGCAAGAAGAAAATATGAAGAGAAATCTCTGCTCCATAAATAAATACAGTTTTTTGTTATAAATGCAAAAGTGCACATAATGTTCCCTTTTTTGAGCAAAATGTCCAAAGCAATTTTCCTACCTGGTGTTGCACTTGCAAATTATACAAATAAACCAGCAGGTGTTTGCAAAAGGAGTATCGTAAAATGCAAGATTGAGATTGAAAACACGAACAAAGAAAAATGACATTTGCTGCTCATTTCACATTTCCACCGCCACCACCACCACGTGTGTACATCCTGATGCTCTTCTTCTTCTACTCTCGCCTTTTTTATATTACTTCCGCCACTTTCACATTACACAATCCAATAGAAAAAGGGAAAGGATCCATTTCGAGGACTTTCGACTAGCTAAATACAATTCTCTCTGTCTGGGTCTTTCTCTCTCTCTTTNCATTTCGAGGACTTTCGACTAGCTAAATACAATTCTCTCTGTCTAGGTCTTTCTCTCTCTCTCTCTTTGTTTCACTAATACGCTCAATGTGTACACTGGTTATTATTGAAAGTGTGATGATGGCGGCGGTGCGATGGAAGCCGGTCTTGCATTGTTTTGTTTGTTGAGCTTGTGCTTTTAGTGAAAGCTTAAGTTAACCTTTTTGTTGTTTCGGACGAGGATGCAAGCGTATACGATTTGTTGTATTTAAATAAATATAGTCGTAAAGCGGAGAGAATATTTGATAGTAGTGAGTAGAGACTGAGAGTTTGTAGAATTTTGTTGTGTGTGTGTGAGAAAGAGAGAGAGAGAAGGAGTGAATTTTATGATGGTGGTAAATAAAGTACTGGTTTAGATTAAGGCTGGTGTGTGGACCTTGGGATGAAATTAAGGGTTTTATGGCTTCGGCTCTTAGGCATTAGCAGTATTTGCACAGCTGTTTCTACTTTCATGATTGTGTGTGGATCCGTCTCTCTCTCTCTTAACTTTTTGCTATTGTTTTACTGCTACTGCTAACGCCATCATTTCTATCACACGGAATATTATTCCACTTTCTCCGCACACTCCCTCACACACAACATACCGCTCAAAATGTAATATTGTCTTTCTCTTTCTCGACTTTCCGCGCAATAATAAATGTGAGTAGGCATACAACAAAATAATGTATCGTCAAGAGACTTTGTAGTCACTCTTGTGGAAAATGACTGCGTAATCAGGATGCATTAGCGAATGCACGAATTGTGTAGCAAAACACAAGCAGACACACACCATTTTGCAAAGTAAAAATTTCATCGGAGAATGGGGAAATGATAAAAGAGAGCAGAGGGAAACAGGGGAAAAGACAAGTATGTATGATTTGAAGCATATGGTCACAGATATACACCCGGGATTGGGAAAAGGAGCAGGAGAGAAATTACTGCTAATAACTTTTACTCTTGCTGCTGTTGCGTTTTCTCGTACGCCGGGGAAAGTGACAAATTGTACAAGGAAAACATCATCCAATGATTATCTATTTTAGTACTGTTTGAGTAAGATAACTGACATTTTGAATTATTTGAACGAATGTGCGTGCTAAATTACGAGAATAATTTATATTGATGTTGAATGAATGGGCTTTCGTGTTGGATGGATGATGCAGAGAGGAGTACAGTAGCACAAAAAAGAAAAGAAAATTACGTTTTTAGCCTGGTTTTCCAACAAATGCAGTAATTTGTAAAAACAGCCGCTAAATTACTTTTTCAACGTCGACAGTACTTCAGAATAAAAATGGCTGTGATAAAAAAGCACTGAATAAATCCCTTTTTGCTATTATATTTGCACAAATATATTTGTACAAATGTATTTATTATGCATTTATTATCATGCTTTTTTAATATTTTCCATTCTTTCCATCCTTTTCTGTCTCTCTCTCT
>JAANSP010003302.1:0-11496 GCA_036850745.1 Homidia socia
TCAAAAAATGATTACATTCTCAAAAATAGATTACATTCTCAAATTTTCTAATAACAATAATAAATACTTATAAACTACGAAGAGACTGCAAAGGCTCCAACAGTCTTACTTGTCAGTTGAAATTTTGGACAGTCAAGATTCAATGTATTTTTAATGAAAACTTGAACGCTTTCCCAGACCATCTTTTGTTGGAGATGGAAGAAAAGCTTCGAGCCATGTTATCATTTAATAAAAGTGTCGTGCAAATTAGTAGGAAAATATTGTTTTCAACGGAAACTTTCAGGTTTTTTTGAAGAGCAAGTTGCATAGAGAAATTCCTGCAGATGTGTTAATAATTTTACGCGTAAATTGCAGCATGACGATCTTTCTGCTTCTCATCTGCATGCTGCATTGCTTCAGTCTACCTCCTTCGTCGTTTTCATTGAATCAAACATCACAATTTACAGAAAGTGCTGTTTGCTGGCCATGGCATTACGTGTTGGATTTAGCAGCTATGCGTACAATGTAATGTGGCGAAAGCTTCCATGCACTATAAGAGCACATTTATCTGATTTCTAACCTTAGAGCAGATCGGACCGTCGTAAACCAAGCTGTTGTCTGATGAAAATTTACACGTGTAATTTACCCACGCAAACTTTTTCGGCAGATTGGATTCAACCAAGTCTGCTTTATCCAATTTATTCAACTTGAAATTTTTTTCTGTAAGACTCCGTGCACATCTTTTTAGCTCAAAGAAATAAATGATTTATTGCTTTTTTACTACATTTTACCACACCCTGTTAATTTTGCACAGAACAGATTGATCAAGCTATTTTTAATACTGCGAGCACTTACTATATGGTATCCTGTTAGCATTTTTGTATGTTTGCGAATTGCAGGTTATTACCAGAGAAGTTAAATTGTGACAGTTGTGTCTATTACAAAGTTGAATATATTGATGGCAGCGCCCCTTTTGAAAAAAATGACACTTCCGAATCGCAATTAGATTGGTTCGACTTGACATGCCATGTTTCTTTTTTCTCCCCATATGAAAAATTTTGGCGTTATTGATAACATTTTGCCTAGAATCTCCAGTTTGGGAAAGTGAGATCGGTACAGCTCGCTTTGGAAATGTGTCTGTGACGCATGTATCCGAGCTGGACTACCTAGACGCAGACCCTCCTTGCCACTTCTGCTGGAAACAAGCCTCCCAGCCCCTAAACTACGCTGATTTTAACTGGGAAAACTGGACCAGGGCGCCAACCTCCGGGAGGTGCTTTACAGGTGAATCGCAATATAAAAATTGGAGAAATTAAAACCGGGTACTGGGAAATATAAAGAGCCAGCCCTATACGCCCCATTATCATCGTGCGAACAACTAATCAGCATTTATTATTCGAGTGTTTACTTCAGTTTTCGCGGCTAGTATTGGCGTTGCTTTGGGTTTAGGTAACACATCCTGCTATTGGTAGTCTTTTTGTCACAGAAAAAGATGGAACACGAAACGTTTAACAAAATAATAAACCTACACCTAAAACAATCCGTGATTCTAATTAATTTTGAAATGAAAAAGTTTTTTTTTAATTATTGTAGTATGCTGTATTCCTGTTGAGCAGAATTTAATAGTTCCCGATTGAATGGTTCACGCTTCTTCACTAGTGAAACTATTTTTCTAGGGAAACTTAACGGTACAAAGCCCACAATTTAAACTCTGCCGCGCTGTTTTTCTGACCGAATTCCCAGGTCAGGTTATAAACATTTTAATGAATAACGGGCATTTTATAACTTTTTCTTTGTTTTTTAGTTATAAAATATATTAATATATGTTATTTACGTTTTATAATATTCATATGTAGAAGTATGGAGCTTGGATATTGCACATGAATATTAATTTCCATTATGCTAAACTAACAAGGGAACCTCCAATTCGAAGGCACTTGTATGCAGATCTAATGCACTTTTTCTAGATCATTTTTTCATGAAAAATCCAAAAATGACAACCTTAGTCCCGAATGGCCCTTCCGATAAGCTCAAAATGGAGCTTATCGAGTTTGTGGTTTAAGTAAACGAACTCAGTCCGGTTTAGATTTACCTATATGAAAATGCGTAAAATTCCTGCAAAAATATTTTCATTGTAAAACTGATCGCCATTTATATCAACGCTTATCCATGCAGCATGATAAGCACTTATCAAACGGGTTAAATGGTCGAAATAAAATCCAGTAGGCAAACGCTATTGTTTCAATGAATAATCGGCAAGATAATCGTGCCAAGATTTCTTTGCTAGCGTTCATCCGGAAGAGATGATAACCACTTATCACAAAACATTAACTTTTAAAAACTGTGATAAGATGCTCGTTTTTGCTTAAAACTGGTTTAGCGAAAATGACATGAGTTTTATTTGTCAGTTTTTTGTTTTTACATATTTTACAAAATACAAAATTCCTAACTAGCGACAATGTTTCCGTTCTATCATCTGCTCCGAATGGAAGCTAGCGATACAAAATATTGACATCAATATTCTGAAAAAAAGAATCACATTTGCGTACTTGTTTTAATATAATTTCAACCGTTTAACCCATATAATAAGTGCTTATCATACTACATAGGTAAGTGTTGGCATAAATGGTGATCCGTTTTACAATGAAAATATAATTTCGCAGGAATTTTACGCATTTTCATTAAATCTAAACCGGACTTAATTTGTTTACTGAAACCATAAATTCGATAAGCTCCATTTTGAGCTTATCAGAAGGGCCATTCGAGACTACGGTTGTCATTTTTGGGTTTTTCACGAAAAAATTTCTAGAAAAAGTGCAATAAATCCCCATCAAAGTGCCTTCGAATTGGAGGTTCCCTTGTAAGTGGGTAGTTCATACATCAAGAGTAAAATTGTTAATAAAACAACCATTCTTATGCAAATGCGGTCTTTTGTTATATCCACAAATATGCATCATGCATTAAATGTCACAACAAATCTGAAGCTGTTTGTATTTGCGTTTTAGTGGTGAAGTAACTAAGCAGTTCAAACCAGTGGATAATAAGTCACAAACCAGCAAATGAACCACCCAAACAGGAGATCAAGGATGAAGTTCAAAAAGAACAGCAGCACAAGTGAAAGCCTGTCTAGAAAATATTCTCTGTGGAAAAGAATCTTTGGAACGAGCAGTGGCCGTGGTAACAAATTGTTTATTACTCTCTTACGTTACTCTTGTACTGGCGGGGTATGGTGACACTTTTAGTTTTACCTTATCAAGGAACGTATTTTGGAACGTATTCCTGGCTTGTTGCTGCCTTCACTCGTTGCTGCTGCTGTTTTAATGACGCTTTTCGATCAGGAATTAATAAATCGATGTGTTCGCTTGTTATCCGTTCGCTTGTTATCCGTTCGCTTGTTATCCGCATTGAATAGCTTTTTTAAACCTCAATAAAGTTACTGATTTAATTGATCTGACAAAGGAAAAAATGTACATTAAAATTAATTAGTGATTTAATAAACATTATTCAGCAGATTGGGGATTTACCGTCTTTGTTAGTTGTTTATTGCCAAGACTGACATGAGCAGGTTAAATTACAAAATGCTTTTTCATAATCCAAGTTTTATCAAAATTTCGAAAATATGAAACTCCTAAAAACTATACAAAGTTTTTAATGCAAGCAAACATTACAGTAATCTAACTGAAACCTACTGAAACGATACTGAAAAGTAAGCAAAAATTTTGCTTTGCATGAATTTTGCTGCAAAATGCATACTTTATCGTGATTACACTAATATTTATTTACATCATTAGATTTATTACTCTCTGATATTCACTCACACTGAAAGGTTGCGTAGCATTAAAACTGTTAATCCACGCTCTTTGCATTCAGTCTGCATTTTCTCCGTCGCCTGTGGGCAAAACCAAACAAGAAATTAATGCTGTATCAAAAACTTAGCTATTTGTGAATACAATTCATTTTTAGTGTAAAACTTACGAAAAACCTGCCTCTCAAATATAAGTGCTTCAGTTTCGGCATCAGCAAAAACGCAAAATGGAATGCTGTGTCTGAAATCAGCGAAAAAGTTGACTTGCCCAAAGTTGTCAAGTTCAGAGACTCGAGATCTGCTTTGAAAAAAACGAAGTTGATTATTTTATCATCTTTCGTTCTTAAATATCGCATGAGAGTAGAGAGAGCTGTACCATCACCTGCTAAATTGCGGATTGAAGGTGTGCTTGCAAGTCGTAATTCCTCCCACAAATCAGGAGATTTCCGTAACGGCATTACCTGATCCTCTGGGAGTCCAACTAGAAGCGCATCCCACTCGTGAGTGTTCCCAACACCAAGATCAGCATACACACAAATGGATAAATGTTGGAGTTTTCTCTTTTCCCTCCAAATGACACCAACGCCCGGAAAGTCTTCAACCTTATTTATGGTAACAGATAGCGCGTTCAGGTTTGGGAAGGCTGTATGGAGGGCTTCCATTTGGCGTCGCATGAAGTTGTCAGCCAAGTCCTCACCTCTTGCTTCCTGTTTATTCCATGATACGGCTAACGAGGTAACCGAGTCAAAATATGACCTTTCTAACCACGTGCATATCATTGTGCTCGTTTGGTCAATCAAAGTGACTCTGTTAAGCGCTGGAAGTAGCTGCTGCAAGTTTTCATTCTCAACCTCCAAAAAGATACGTTCAATTCTTATGGTTTTTAGTTTTTCCATCAGAGGCAGTTTGAAAGTCCAAGACCCCCTGACCAACTCTGAATTTATTCCGCCACTCACGGAAAGATGTTCTAGAAATTTTCCATTGTTTCGGAAAATGCTGGTGAATGGACCATCTTTAAGATGCAGCTGTTTATCCAACAATCTGATTGACAGATTCTTCAAGTTGGGTAAAGAATTGTGGACCAACATATCCAAGTGACTCACCTCAGAGGCCAAAGTCACAGTTGTGAGGGACTGAGGAAGCAATAAATTACTCAAGGCCATTGATCTAAGGACCTTATGAGGCATGGTACTTAATTTGAATGACTGCAGTGTTTCGCTTGCGTCAAACACTGACTGTATAAAGTCAAAATGGTTGTTTGGGGTAGGATCCACGATAGTTATGGCAAAGGCGCGTAATCGTGAAATGGATGTTGTAGGAATCAGTGGTTTGGGTTTTCGAACGTTCCAGGAATTCAAATCTAGCTCTACCAAACTTTCCCCATAACTGTTCAAAAAGTCTAAAAATGCTTGATAGTTCTCTTTATTGAAATAGTCAAATGACGTTATGATTGCAAACGGTGGAACACGCTTTTCCGAGCAAAGCGGTCCTGTGACACATCTTGAAAAATTGTCAAATAATTTTGCATTTTCTTGAGCATCTCGTCTCTTTCCGTTTGAATAATTGCAGAGATAAAGTCGGAACAGGGGTGTCTGAGATTGGAATAGAATCGTGGAGATGGAACTCAGTGAACTTTTGCTGACCAGGCGAAAGGAACACAAGTCTTGAACCCGCTTTGAAGGTCTTCTTTCGTTGAGGGCGTATTCGAGTATCATTTCCCGAAGCTAGAAATTTAAAAAAAACACCATGTAACCACTAATAAAGTGAAAAGTAATAATAATTTAGGGTTTAGATTGCTATGCTTTGTTTGCTGTGTATTTGAAAATTACCAGGTGGTTACCAAAAACCTTGGCACCTGGAGCACACAAACCAGCTTCTGGATTTTCCATTAGTACACTTGGTATTGGGCGATCCGAGTGGGAGCTGAAAAACGAAAAACATCTTATGACTTATTTTAAAATTAATAAACTACATGTCCACTCCAACGTGATTAAACCACAAAAAAAATTACATTCAACTTGGTTAAGTTCTGTAAAATATTACCTCAGATGGCGTGTTAACAAAAATGATAACTCAGCTCAAACTGTTTTTTTAAAGTTGCACAGACACACTTACTACCATACACGGTAAAAGTTTGCTACTGCAAAATTTAATGGTACATTAAACCACAAAGATAAACTGGCATTTGATTAGCTGGTTTTTATTGCTCAAACTGTGACCTCAAAACGAAAATGTTAAATGACCTTGCTTTTTAACGTTACACAGAAATGCACCAGTATAAATGATACTGACCTTCCCGAAAACTTTCTCCTGTTTTTGTTCTTCTTGAAGCAAAACAACAATGCATTCTGCTCAGCGACTTATACAACATCATGTTGGCTTGTTGCATTTTACATGCATGGGAAGGTTGCACGCTGCATTGCTGGTCCAAGTGCTTCCAGCCGATTAGCTCATTGCTTCCTTTGTTTCTCATTCTGGCTTGTGTTTCCTCATAAAATCGTGTATGCGCCTAGACGAGGCAGCCCAACATCCCTTCTAATTTCCTGCACACAAACAGAATTTTTTGGTTCGGTTTGCTAGCGCTATGAAATACTTTTACTTATATGAAGCGTTAGAAATGGAAGAGGTGCTTAAAACCGATAATTTGAAGTTTCCTAGCTTGAAAATAAAATTTGGCAGTCCGATAGTGCATTTTCGACAATGCCAACAAAATGCAATGACTCATTATTGTTTAACTTGTTTCGTCTCTTTTATTTTAATTTTCGAATTGCAATGTACATATTATTATTGCAGTCACATTATAAACTGCTATTCAGTCAAAACTCAGGACACGCATGTGTCGCTATAAGAAAATAGTAAGAAAATGTCGCTTTTTTACATTCTCAATAAAAAATCTTACAGGAATAGATAAAGCATTTTGTCATGAACAGCGCTAGTAGCATGTTGCAGTAGTAAATTCGTCCAATGATGCAGTCAAAGGTCCGCGCAGTGCCTCCTCACCATTTTGGGATGAATTTGCAAATAAACACTTGCCCTGACTCAGCATTTGGTAAACGTGCTCGCCCACCACCAGAGGGTTACGTTTGTTTAATAGTTGGCTGTAATCAAAACATTCATTCGGACTGAATATACTGTCCTCTTTATAGTTTTTTCTTGGTGTTTTTTTAAATGCAAAGGAGACTTTCTTAATATTTTTATGTACACTAGTGTACACATAGTTTCTTTTTCAGTCACCCATTTGAATAAAATGCTCGAGATGCAACGGTTGTATTATGGGACAATTTCAGTTTTTTCGAGAGTAATATGAACGAAAATGTACTGAGATGAAAATTAAAATTTAAGAACTTGAAATTCTTCTTTGACAATTGAAAGGGCGACATTCGGCTTCGCGGAAGAAAATTAGGTTGCAGGAAACGAATAAGCAGTGTCTCATGAGCTTATCAATAGTCTTCAAGAACCTATTTTTAGTTATTTTTAAGTGGGCCGGAACCCTTTTCCCGAATGCGGACGTCACTTTTTTAAAATAAGTAGTTTCTTGGGGGGATTTTTTCAAAAAAATCTTATGGGGTTTAACATGGCAAACTGATGACTAGAGAAGGGGGACCACGTTCAACTTTTTGAAAATGCTCACAGAGTGCATGCTTAAGCTTCAGCTTTAAAGATACTCTTCAATTGTTTGTGCGAATTGTGAACCCACAATACCACTCCAAAAGTAGCAAAAACCCTCCGAACTACTCCAAACACTCCAAATCTAGAACACGCTCTTCCGAACAAAGTGGTCCTGTGACACAGCTTAGAAATTTTTCAAGTGTTTTTTCCTTTTCTTGAGCGCGCAGACAAAGCCTGTACAGGGGTCGCTGGGATTTAAATAAATTCTTGGAAATGGAACGCAGCCAGCTTTTGCTGACGAGGCGACAGGAGCGGATTGCGTGAACACGCTTTGTATCCCCAAACCATAAACGAAAGTTTATGGTTTATAATTTCTCGAAGCTAAAAATTAAAAAAGCACAATGTAAACACTAATAAAGCCAAATTAATAATAATTTTAGGGTTTAAACTGCGTTATAAAAGCTAACAAATATTTTTGTATACTGCTGTTTTTTAGTTAATTGCTATGTATTCATTAAATTACCAGGTCGTTATCGAAACCTGTGCTCTTACAGCAGACAAAAGGTTTTCTTCTGGAATTTCCATAATTGCACTTGGTGTTGGAAGATCCGAGTAGGAGCTGTGAAACTAAATAATCCTAAAAGATTGTAGAAATTATATTACAAATAACTTATTTAAAAACACACACTACATTCCTGACCAACGTTGTTAAGCAACAACAAAGAATATTTTTAGGCATTGGTAATGAAGACGTGGTAGCGTTTCATTTTGACAACATTGAAGTACGTACAAATATTAGCTCAAACGGCCTATTAACAAAACGGTAACTCAAACAGTTTTATTAAAATTCACACTCAATTTTGCAATCAATCATGCAGTGCAAAGGTTTTGTCACTGCAAATCTTAATGATGGCTTGAAACATAAAGGTAATCTGCAAATCAGATTAGCTGGTTGTTACTACTCAAAATTCAAATGTTTGCTGGCATTACTTTTACATACGAATGCACTTCAAAATATTAAAGACTTTACGGCACTAGTACAAAAACTTTCTCCTGTTTTTGTTTTTTTTCGGAGCAAAACAACCGTGTATTATTATTCTGCTCAGCGATATCACATCACAGCACATGATGGCTTGTTTTGTTGCATTTTGCATCACTGGGTACGGGAACTGCACTGCTGCTGGTCCAAATGCAAGGAGCCGATTAGATCATTACCTCAAGCCTCTTTGTTTCTCGTTCTGGCTTGTTTTTCATCATGAAATCGGGTATGTAAATAGAAAGTTACGCAGCCCAACACTATTTGTTGTTGTAATTTGAAACATTAAAAATAGAAAAAGTACTTGAAACTTATCAGCAACTGGAAACTTTTTGTAGGCAGACAATAGAGAAGAAAAATTAAGTGATCCACATTAAATATTTTTTATGACATGAATAAATTTACTGGTTGAAACGATTCTTCAAAGTGAAAAATATACATTAAAATTGACGGATTTAATAAACGTATTTTAGTAGATTGTTTATAGTCTTATTTATTAGCTTTTTATTCCAGAAATTGACAGCGATAGATAATATTACAAAATGTTTTAACCATTAAGAATCAATTAAATGCTGTTTTAAGTAACTTTATTCAAAAACAGAGATAAACTATGCAATGATGATAACCTATAACTCTTGAGAAAATAATTTTTTGTCAGTCTTGGTCTTATGAAATAAGGAAACTTCACAAAAGTATATTACTATTATCCATTATTAATATCATTATTATTATTCTTGTTATTGATTATCCACATTTCTTTTCATTATCCACATAAACAATTATCATCTATAATAACATTGATTTTGGGTGTAGGTAGTAAATTAGGGTGCTTAAGTGGCCGGAATTTTTTTATTGCAGAATCACAAAAATGATTTTGCTCTTACTCATTACCACAGTTTACCCATCCTTTCATCTAACCAAATTAAGCAAAATCGCTCTCAAACATTTTTTTTCAAAAGCTGCACAGATACACTACTAGCAACCACACACGGTACAGGTGTTCTTTCACTGCAAAATTTAATGGTAAATACCTTGGAACACAAAGGGAAACTGGACATTAGATTTTATTGCGAAAAATTCAAATGCTTGGTGGCGTTGCTTTTTAACGTTAAACATGAATGTAAAAAACGAAAATTGACCTTCACAAAAACTTTCTCTTGTTTTGGTTTCGTAGCAAAACAACAGTTCATTTGCTACTCAGTAATATCATATCATGTTGTCTTGTCGCATTTTGCCTGGGACCTAGAAATGGGAATGTGCATTGCATTGCCGGTACAACCAAATGCTAGCAGCCTATTAGCACATTGCTTCCTTTCCCTTTGTTTCTCATTTTGACTTGTGCTTCCTCATGGAATCGTGTATGCATCTAAAAAAAACTTTTAGTTTCTTGCACACAACCAGGAATTTTTGGTTCTCTTTTGTTATTAATTACTTATCTGAAGCATTGGAGATTGAAAAGTACTTAAAACCAATTTTTCAAAGTTTACTATTTTGAAAAAACTTTTGAAAATAAAATTTGGCAGACAGAGTCATTATATAAAATCAGTCAATACGTGGTATTTAGGTAAATTCACAAACCTAATTTTTAAAAATCAAATACTAATGTCATATAGCGGATTCCCCATGCACGAAAACCTACCATTTAATAAAAATAAAAAAATATAAATTTACCCTGTTGCCCAAAAACTGCAAAAAAGATTTTCTGCTGATTTTTCAGAGGAACCCACATTTATTTTATGTTTTCAAACGAATTTAACTGAAATTTGGCATGCACACTCTGCGAATAGTTCTTCCTGGGGTTCATTTGAAAAAAAATCGAAAATAATGGTCAAAAGGATAATTTTTCAATGTCTTCATTTTTTTGGAAAAAGGATAATATGAGATATGGAAAAAATGTAGAATGACAAGTATAAAAAGTTTAGTGAAAACTTCATGCTGCTAGCTATTAAAGTTCGTGAGATATGCCAATTTGATTTTTTATGATGGATCTGCAAACTTGACCTCTTAGATTGGGAACTGAGTAATTTTCGTATAGTTCATCCAAGTTGGCAAATATGTCCCCTTTACACCGTTTTACCGGGTTCCGGTCAGAAAACTGGTAAATGATCAAACCAGCGGAAGGCGGTTGGAGGTCAAGTTTGCAGATCCAAAATTTTATAAGTCCGGGGGTAAATTGACACTTGTCATTAAACCTTATCAAGGTGGCAGGAATTTTTTAGGTCTTGGAACACTGTCATTGCCTTGTTGCTTTCCCTCTGCTGCTGTTTTCATGACGTTATCCAATCAGGATTTTAAAAATTGGCGTGTTTGCTTGCTATTCACATTGAATAGTTTTTAATCGTGAACAAAATTACTGATTAAAATGATCCTTCAAAGTTAAAAATATGCATTGCAATTTACTTTGGATTTAATAAACATATTTTAGCTGATTGAGTAATTACAGTCTTCTTTAATTTTTTTACTTGCATAAATTGACATTGATGGGTAATAATACAAAATGTTTTAACTATCATAGCTCAGTTAAATACACTTTAAGGTATATTTATTCCAGCGAGCAAAAATATCTGTACATTATTCCTCGCCGTATTTATTCTAAAACAGTAACTATGCAATGATGATACTCTTACCTTCGATTCGAGCAAATTAATTTTTAGTCAGTTTTCGTCCTATCAAATAAAGAAACCAACAACACAATCCTACTTTATGCTTATTATAGTCCATTACTCATATAATTATTATTAAATTAAATTATTGATTGTCCACATTCCTTATTACCAAACTTTATACAGTGCTCATTATCTATATATTTTTGGATTTTTGGAGTGGGTAACATCTTAAGCTTAATGAGTGGGCCGGAATTTTAATTACAAGAATTTTTAAAAATGGGTTTGCTCATGCTTATTACCAGCGTCAGCCCAAAATGGTTAGAATTGCTGTGTCACTACGCATTTACAGCGATTTGTAATTCTTTTTTATAGTTAAAAGTATACATTTTAGAATTTAACCAAGGAGGTTTTTTAAAGTTCCTGCTCGTTTCACTGGAATTGCAATTAGAATTTGGTACCAC
>JAANSP010003303.1:0-11494 GCA_036850745.1 Homidia socia
GAATTCCTTTTACATTTACTTCATATGCTAGACTAAACTTAAATTATTTTTATGGAGGTCATAATAACAAATGCTTGTTCATTGTTTTTTTCTTTATTTCAAAGCCTCAACTTTCTCGACGGTTTTCCCTCTTCCAAATTGTCGTAAATGGAAGCAAGACGAAATAAAAAACAAACATATTTTGTTTTGCTTATAATTTTGTTAATACAGATGTGCGCCATCATTACTTTTGGCAACACCATGTACTACACAGTTTACTTTTGCCTTCTTTAAATAACACCAAATAAATAAAGTAAAATAGATCAATTTCGTAAACAAATAATTCGATTATTTATTGCTTTTAAGCTGCTTTTCATTTTATGGTCAAGTGCAGCAAAAACTATAACGTATGAAAAAACACTATAAAATCAGTTTTAAAGTGACCGATAGATTTACCTACGCAATTCTTCACCACAGTCTTTTGTAGCTTGTTAGCCTTATGGCAACAATGGGTTCTGTTTTATCTGCCACACCTCCGGTTCTAAAGTGCGTCAGCAAATGAACACGGTGAACAAGAAATAATGGTACAACTTGAAAATACTATTTTTTACAACGAAATATTGAAATAGTCACATCCGGTGCACACAAAAAGGACGACAAGTGTGCTCTAGTGCTTTTTTATGGATATAAATTTTAGAAACTGGTTCCGCTTCGGGTGCATGCTTTCCAGATAAAATTGAACTTTTCTGTTGGTACTAAACTACGATATCATTTGTACTACAGCTACTAAATAAAGCTCCTCTTCAGAACTTGCTCAATATTTTTCCATGCATACTTGAATATTATGGCAAAGCTGGGGAACATGGACGTAGACACATGGCTCAGACTTGAAGTCTCCATTATCTGTATAACAAAATAAATGTACGCAAATACGGTACTTCCACGATGAAAACATAAATATTGAGAAGATAAATACGAAAAGTTTTATTTAGCGGATTTTTTCTCTCCAGAAATGTATGTGTGTACGTACCACTAGTTTTGATATACTAAAGTCATTGATGCTCATGAGAGTTTTGACATGAGGATATGCTTAGTCGTTTATCCTGAAACGTGCTATATTTGGTTCGCCATAGCTTTAGCAAGGACAAGTTACGAGTCAACATCAAGTAAGCCAAAAAAGCATACTTGCCACCACCATCCTCAACGTATTTTGCACAGTCTTTTTAGACCATCTCAAGAGAAAGTTTGAGAGAAAAGTGTGGGAGAAAGGAATAAGACGGACTATGATTGAAGTCAATTTTAGACCATTAGAAAATAAACTTGTACATACTTTTTTTCTGTATCCCACTTCCAGTTGCGTTTTTCTGCTCGTAATATTCCTATCGACGATTGTAATGTATATTAACGTAACAAGGGAAAAGCCAGTGAAACGTCAGAGTTTTGAGAAAAAAGTATTTCATAGGAATCTCTTCTTCTGTGGAGGGAAGCACACTTGTACATCTCCTGTAAGCCTTATATAAATATGCTCAGTGTACAGATGGAAAAACTTATTATTACCGGAAAAAGGTATTTTGTTGTCGAGTTTTAAAATCATATGAAGTGCTTGTAGTATTTACAAGAAGCAGTAAAGCAGTAGTTGTGGTGCTGGTACAAATAAAGCAGGCTGCTGCAAAGCCGGCGCGGCATCATCAGTAGTAAATGACACATGGAACATGTATCTGATGCTTAAAATGGAGTAAAAGAAGCTTACTTTACTCTCTGCTGGCATAGTAAGTGGATTTTTTACTAGCTGTTCGTGTAGAGCCTATGAGATTTTTCACTTGTGAACTTTACAGAAAATGTACGTCATGCAGCAACACAAACCGGACTGTCTTTTTTCCTGTTGTAACTCTGTGCTATTTGTCAACGTACAAGTTGCAGACTTTTTTTTATAGATATGGACGTATAAAAGGAAAACTTACTCCATAAACTTGTTAGTGCTGCACAAACTTTTTCCATTCTTTGCTATAATGATCTCTTTCTTCTCATCACTCTCATTTATAAAATGACAAAAAACGTGTAGCAAGTCCTGGTTGTGCATGTGTACTACTATGTATGCACCTTTTGTCAATGACTTGAAACAATAAACAATTAATGCATATTATTCAGCATAATAAACAATGAAAAAAGTTTCCATATCTTAATTGCAGGTCATCACTGAAATTATATGATATGAACTAACGGTAGCAATTATGCACAAGCTCATTATTTTGAATTTGCATTCTTACACAGTGTACATGTTAATGCCTCCAAATGATTCAGTATTTGGTGTTAACTGAATGCTATTTTTCCTTAAAAATAATTATTTGAATGCTGGGCCAGGTGATGAGAAAACAGTTTGAATTCTTTGACACATTGTCGAATGCATATTATCCGTGTCGCCAGGCATTAGGCGACGATGCATACAGATAAAAAGCTTGAATATGGTTTTACGTGGACAAGTTTGGGCTGCGGAGGAAG
The DNA here is from genome assembly GCA_036850745.1 of Homidia socia. Lineage (NCBI taxonomy): Eukaryota > Metazoa > Arthropoda > Collembola > Entomobryomorpha > Entomobryidae > Homidia > Homidia socia. Next base: position 2,479 of record JAANSP010003303.1, read on the forward strand.
AGGAGGATTACATCTTTGCTCGTGTGTGTGCGTGTGAGGGAATCTACCAGATAGATGTTGACTGTCTGCATGTGCACTAGTATTGCCAGCATCATTACTATTGTAGTGCTTGGTTATAATATAGAAGCAGTAGTAATCGTAAACTTTCTCTCTATCTCTCTCTCTCTCTTGCACTCTTTCTGTCTCTCTTTGAGAGTGAGTAAAAAGTACATACCATGAGAAAAGAAAAGCGGATGAGCGATCGATACCGTTGTAGGAAAGTTGCTTTGGAAAATACTACTACCGGAGTTTTTGTACATAAGCTCTTTATAAAACGAAGGGAGAAAAATTCTTGTAGGGTGAAAGCAAAATGTGCTCATGCTGGGTTAATATTAATACACTAGGTAAAAAGGCGATTTAAAAATATATAAGTATTATAAGCACAATCAAGTAAAACACTTTTGAATACAATACAATAATAATAATACAACGTGCTCGCCAAAGGCTTGAAGTAAGCTAAAAGCAAATACTTGCACGCAAACATACCCACACGTGTGTCTTTGGATCCAGTTTATGTAGAAACGTCTTACTCTTGCGACTGTAAGTACTGGAAAAGCAAAAGTAAACACTGCAAAGTTATTCGTTATGAATTGGTACATGGTTTTTGCAGGCAGGTGTGGGCAAGACAGAGATGAGCCGTTACATAAATGGCCTTGTACCACAGTATTTTGTACCCAATTCTCTGACTGTCTATTTGAATACCAAAATTGTACAAGATGCATTTGTGTAATATCATTTACAGAACTTATTGTCATCTTAACACCTCCTGCATTTAGAAAGAAAAGGGAATATTTTGAAAGAACAATATAGTTAAAATTTAACAGAAAAACCAGCCGGGTAAATACAATATTTCTCAAAAAATTGTGGCTTTAAGGCACATGACTAGCAGTGGAATAATATCCAAAAGGAAAGTTCATACTGAACAAAGTTGATGCACTTATTCACATATATTATGCATGTGTGGATAAAAGATAACACGGCGCGCACACACTCTGTATACGTACATTCATGGTTTACCACTTTAAGCCCAGCTTTCACTCAGTTGGAATTTTCCTCAGTTCACCAAATGCATCATGCTTGGCTGGTTTTGCTCTCTATTCCTCCAGAGGAGAGTAGTATTTCTGGGAATCCAACTAGTTTACAATGTCTTGTCTATCCCTATATGCCTATCAATAAGTCTCTGTCTTCTTTTTGTTTGCTGCTTGCCGTCTGGCAAGAAAATAAATACGATTTCTTATTATTCTCCATTTTCAAAAAGATGCTATAACATAATACATACAAGCATATTTCACGAAAAAAAGAATCTTGGAGATTCAATGGACTCTATTTATTTTTTGAGATGTTCTGATATGATGCATTGTTGGTCAGGGTATTTTTTTGGCAAAGGTTGCGTAATACTATTGGAAATGGATATTATGAATGCTCACATTATTGTTATTTTCTGAGGAAAATGTCGCTTTGTTCGATTTTCTACTCACGTGGTTAGCTGGTTGCTCCCTGTTGTACAGCATTATGTATTACTGTTGCAGATGTGACTGTTTGTGAGTGAGCGTCTGCCGTATGATTTTACCTATACCGCTACTGAAATGACGGATTCTCTTGCCTTAAATTTTTGGAGAATGAGAATAATATGGTTTGAAAACGGAGAAAATCCTGTCAACATGTAATTTGGCAGAATGTATTCCCAAAAGAAATAAGATTGTTTACAAAATGCAAACTCAACTCCATTATTCTTTTGTGTTCTAAAAGACTTGGAAAGGCTGAATAATATGTTTAAGTTTATCTTGTTACACATGACTGGTCGCAAGCAAATAGACATTTGAATTTATGTATGGAGTAAATACGGTATTATAAAGTATCCATCTGTAACATTCTATACACATTGTATTAATCTGGAATCCATATAACTAGTACGTGCAAACACTGATACTTTGTCAAAACTATGTAATACAATGTGTAGGTATGCACTTTGATTATATAGCACGCTTATTGTGAATAAGATGCAGAAAGCAACTTTCAGAAAGTTGGAACATTAGAAGAAGTAGAACATATTTTTGTACAGGAGAAAACGATGGATGCGAGAGTAGAGATGAAGAAATGATAAAGAAATCCTTTGTATTAAGCACAAAAAATGAACGCAGGAGTCACTCAATCATGCTTATGTTTTATCATTTCTGTTTATTTGTTTCTATTTTCAGGACATTTCCTACTGCTTGCATGGGAGAATGGAACAAATACCACTACACACTACACTCTAAAAAGCCCTTCGTTTCGCGAATCGCAGTCTTCATGTTATCTGGAGGCACAGACCCATATGCACAACATGCAGATGGTCGCAATGAGGGTGGTGATCGATTCCAACATTTCAACCGTGGTACCGCTTTCAAAATTGGGAAACAGCTTGAATACGTAAGTAGTGAAGTCTACATGTTTAAATTGGTATTTTCGTACAAATATGATGCACACAGAAAGGTTTCTTTAATGTAACTTTTGTCTCCGTATCTAATACATGTACTTATTGTGACAAAGGTGCTAGCCCACGTAAGGGTTATTACTTTCTATGTTTGTTTTTTTAAATTTCTGAATGGCACATAGCGTAACAATAACAAGATGATGGAAATGATTTTTGTACAATATAAATTTTGGAACAATATATCTATACTCTAAAGTGTCTGAATGTATGTTAGAGAAATCAAAGCAATCGTCACGTTTAGGAAATAAAAAAAGTCTCTCCGTATAAAAAGACAGGTGAATGCATGGCAGATAAGGTAAGGGGAAATAGATATGCTCGCAACATGAGCAACGTTGAAAGTTTAGACACATACATCCCACTATTGAATCAAGTCAATTTTACCTTAAAAAGTCACATATATAAAACATTGTTATTGGAAGGATGCGAAAGAGAAAATTGGCTTGTTTATTTTTCCAGATGGGAGCGTCTCAAGCAGCCGATTGGCCGCGTGAAGGAACCCTTTCGAATTGTGTTGGAGGTTGACAATAATGCCAGATTCCCATCATATTTTGCCATTGATGATATCAAACTCGTTGATTGTTTCCCAAGTGAGTGTATTACATTATATATAAAGCAATTTTCAGAGCAAAAATGAATATCGCCTACATCAAATAAAAAACTAACTTCATGAAACAGAAAGAGCTACCGAGTTGTCGGAACACAGATACTCGTATCGAATTTTTTTAAACATATTTTTCTCTTACATCTTTTCAGGTAATAAAACGTGCAGAACAACCTGTACCGAGCGAGAGTTTCAATGCAATGACGGAATCTGTATTGATCGAAATCGACTTTGTGATCTTAACAGAGATTGCTTACATGGGGAAGATGAAGAGCAACATTGTGGTAATTTTACGAAAACTCAAAGCTATTTGTAAAAAAATTTGTCGCTGTCGTTGCTGCGTTGTAGTAATTGGTAGTTTTAACCTGTATTGGCTCCACCAATTTTAGCGAAATGTACCTAATGGTATTTTTTGCGTATGCTGTCTATGCTTTTAATGTCATTGTATGTAATTTGTGCTTAAAAATAGTTGCGAAAGATGTCTGCCAGAATTTTCTCCTCAAGATGGTAAAAACATGTGAAATACCAGCACATGTTTTTGCAGTAAATTACTACCAAGTTGCACTCAGTTGCAGAATGTTTTTTTTGATAGTTAATAAAATTGTTACCAAATTCGCTACACAAACACATACATATTTTTATCTTATAGCGTGAGCAATATTTTACCTTCTGGTCGTTTTTCAGTATGATGTGTGGTTTTTATATGTAAAGATACATAAACAGGAAGCTTGCTTGGAGGCAAGACATAAAAGGCGGATGGAGACAGGAAACACTTTTGTATTCACGAGGTTGACTCGATTGAGAAGTGTGTGTATGTGTGCGCGCTTTTCACTGACTTTATTATTTAGTGCATAAAACAACACATAGAAACTCTTCAAAAAATGCTTTCGCAAGCAATACATAATTTCTTGCACTTTCATCATCAGCGGCAGCAGCATGACCACTTACCCCATTCATTTGTTCTTTCAAGAGGGCCGCAATGTAATGTAACAACAACCAAACCATACATTTATAAGTAGAATGTTCCGCTAAACACACATTTCCCATTGTTTGTTGCGTATATAGTTCTATGTGCTACTATTGCACAACTTTCACTTTATTTTGTAGTACACATGTACAAGTTTGCGTTGGACAGCAGAGTGGGTATAATGCACATTGCTTTTGGGGACCGAGTTGACTGGTTGGCTGAAAATGATGAAAGCAACAGCACTGGTAGAAGTAGAAGTGTAATAATAATAATGTGCTAGCGTGTTCTTTCTTTTTTGGCCACGTAACTTACGACAGTAATCATTATTACACTCTACGGCACATTTATCTTTTACAACCGGCAAGTCATCACTAGCACCACCAACACAAACAAAGGAAGTATATCGTAGTAAACATTGGAAAGAAAGGAAAAAGCAGCAGCAGCCAAGCAGCTCTACGTGCATTTCCTGTGAGAGGAAATGAGAAAGTTGTATACAGTATATAATCTCTCTGATGCTATGATAGCAATGCTTATTCCTTCTCTTTTTCAAAAGAATTTTTACAAAAAAGATTTGTGTAAATTAAGCGGGTTAGTAAAATGTAAAATTTGGGTTTCATCTTAATTTATTTGGATGTTTTCTTCATTTAAATTGTAGTAATAGGTACTTTATAGGCACATATAATGCTTAGACCGCAAATCTTGTTAATAGTGCACAAAACAGGGTTATGTTAGAATAATCAATAATCAAGCATTTTGTATTCGAGAGGATAGCGTACATATATTTTCTTGTCCATCTTGTAATTTGCCATTGGCATATCGTTAAAAAAATCTGACTAGCAAGAGTAGTTGTGATCACAGTAGGTAGTTCAAAATTAAGAGTTGAATATTGCTACTTAATAGACTACCTTCAATTTCTCCTCTTTAAATCACTGCTCAAAGGTGAATATTTTCTTGTCCATCTTGTAATTTGCCATTGGCATATCGTTAAAAAATCTGACTAGCAAGAATAGTTGTGATCACAGTAGGTAGTTCAAAATTAAGAGTTGAATATTGCTACTTAATAGACTACCTTCAATTTCTCCTCTTTAAATCACTGCTCAAAGGTGAAAGCACTAGCTTTCAAAGGTATAAAGGGAGTTTAGTTGTTTCTTTCAATTTTTGCATCTATACCACACAGCTTTAGTTCTGTTTAAACATCCCCAAAATATTTCATCAGCAGCCGCACACCCCAAGGCGATTTGGTATTGCAAACAAAAATGTACAAAAGCATCAAACATTATTATACAAATTCAAGGAAATAGGCACGTTGTGTGTAATTTACTATTTCACAAAACTTTCAAACAATTTAACGGAATACCATGTTATGGAGCTATAGTTGTTTCTTTCAATTTTTGCATCTATACCACACAGCTTTAGTTCTGTTTAAGCATCCCCAAAAGATTTCATCAGCAGCCGCACACCCTAAGGCGATTTGGTATTGCAAACAAAAATGTACAAAAGCATCAAACATTATTATACAAATTCATGGAAAGTAGGCACGTTGTGTGTAATTTACTATTTCACAAAACTTTCAAACAATTTAACGGAATACCATGTTATGGAGCTCCATAACAAGTTTTTTATCAAATAATCCCAGGAATTATGAAAAACAATATCAGTTTTCATGATGAAAGGAAACACCAAAAAGAAAAGACGAGAATAACATTTTTCGTAACAACAAGCCACGAATGAAACCTGAATCCTGGTAACAATATACCTATCCTCCTACATGCTTTGCATATTTGACGGAATTCATGACGTACAACAAGTATACATATCAAGATGATGTTCTCTAACACGCAATGTTAATACATGTACAGGGAGATAAGAGATGTTTTTGTAAAAACTGAGAATTCAGCAGGCAGAGAAACAGAAATTGGGGAGAAAGCATTATAGAGAATTTCTCGCTACCAAAAAATATAATTTACACAAAACATAACCATATTACTAGCATTTCATTTTCTTTCCTTCCTCCTCCTTCCCTCCATCAATTTATTACGCTACAATGAGCTTCTCTCCATTTTTACGCTTGACTTTCACTTCTTAAGTCTTCAGCATGTTTTCAAGATTATATGGGATAGAACTCCTTCCAAATGACATTTTACTAATTTTTGAAGGGAACTCGAGAAATGGAACATCATCAGAAAGTGTTACTACCACAGTCGCCTCTACCAGTCGTATACACAGTCAGTAATATATACACACCACCATCTAAATACATATACATTTAAACTCAGCCAAGTTGTGGTATTTGCGGTTATGGTGTGGTTTTGTCGTGATCTCAAATAATACATGCCGAATTTCACTTGCACAACAGTTTTCTTTCATTTTCCAAGGGCGAAGGACAGCATCTTGGCACTTTATAAATCATCTGTACATGATGTACACTTTGTAGAGAATCGGTATATAGCTCTCCCAACAGTGCCACCCTACTATTGCTTCTTTAAACACAGAAGCTCATGATAATAATAATAATAATACTATTTCACACAAAACGTATCAGAGACCGAGACCTCTGCCAAAACTATCAAGCTGTGGGTCTCAAATATTAAGTTTGGCATCAGACCGTGAGTTTTCCTAGATTTCTCCTGTACACATTCAACTGCTTCTCACTATAATGATTTCACAATCACATGTAAACAGCAGAGAAAAGAGCAAAAGCAACAACAAAACTCTAGCATGCATAAATACCACCATGCACCATATTCTTCTGTTGCTCATTTTCCAAACTTTTCGGTTGCTCATTGATCGAAAAGAAAAGATGGTATATGGTGGTGGCAGTACACAGTGCAAATGTATAAGAACACTTTGAAGTAGTTGTTTACCTACACGTCATGTTTCTCAATAAGTATTTAAGAGTATATATACAAGTTAATAGTAGTAATGAGCGCAAGAGTAGAGTTGGCCTTGCATAAATTATCTAGACGAAAACAAAAGTCAGAGGAGAAACTTTTTCGTGCATGGCAAACACTCTGGAATAGGTCATAGTCATGACTCACGAGTAAAAAAGAATTTATAGCAGCGCAGTGAGATACGACGAGAAAGAAAATTCTCGCCAGGCGGACAACAACATCCCATAATCTCTTTTTTTCGTTCCATTTAGTAATATGTAATATGTAAAAAAAAGTTTGGAACGTGACAACTTTCTTAATGGCACACACACGGACAAACGGCTTACTATCCCATCATCGTGCTAGTGTATGTTGTTGCCTCATGTTTATGCTTCACACAGGAATACAAAATTGTGAATCGTCTCTTCTCTAAACTACTGCTACTTCGTTGCTGTCATCGCCATCATTATCGTGACTGTGACAATCACTGCTTCTTTACATTTATTATTCAAATTTATTTTTATATTACTCATGTTCCAATAGCACTGTATCCATATAGGTAACAGTCTTGTGTTTTACCTTCCCAGTTTTTGGTCGACAGAATGGTGTTTCAATATTTGACACTTTAATTTTGTCAATCAAAATCTTAACCAAAGCAGATTGAAGTGGAAAATATAAATTCATTATACTGTTGCAAAAATTTTAAGATGATCCTCGTTAGGCAAAAAAATTATAAACTTTAGTAAATGCTCCATTAAGCCTCAATTAGATTCACATGAATCTTAATAAATTCGCTTTTACTATCAGTTAGGAAAATAAAAACATTATATTACATTAAAATACTTAAGATGCTTTACCCTTACAATATTTTCTGTACTTTGTCTGCTACATATTATTAGAATGAGAAAAAGGCGAAAGAAGAGAAAATAAAGCATGAAGAATCGAACCGCCATGCCTTCAGTCTAGATACACATTGAAACTCTACTAGCTTGCACGATGTTAGTACTTTTAGCGTAACGCAATGTTTGCCCCTTTCCTCACAGACTTTCGCTTCACAAGTTGTGAGTCACAACAAGCTATTCTTGAGCACTTTATTTTATTCCAAGTACATTTTTACGAAATCTAGTTTACTGAAAGCAGTAGTAACATGTGGTCTGGTAGTTCCCTTCAAAGTCAATTTTCTTTCCTTTTAAGTAAATTGCCGTGGACAGCTTGGTAGTAGAAAAGCTTTAATAAAAAACCAGTTGACCTTTTTGTTTCATTGACTTTGCTTGCTGTGTGTGTTTGTGTGTAGTGTGTGCGCTCTCTCTTGCTATTACCGTCATTAGTGGTGGTGGTGGGTTTTTTGGTGGCATGGCGTGAGTAGCATGAAATTCTGTGTAACTTCTTACTTTCCATTTTCTTAGTTAAACAGCATTCATTCAACCCTCCAAAACCACCCGTTTTTTGTTTGCTTTCTTTTGCCCTGAATTACATTTTAATTTGTTGGTGGAACACCACGCTATCCATGCCGTCATAACATGAAACTTTTTTGTCTTGTTGTGGTACATGGCTAATTAGAAGATGGATGTTTATTATGTGTGGTGTGATTGTCAACTTTCACAACCAAAATTCTATTAGTACTAATGTAAAACCACTTACGTACATATTCTTTGATTTTTGTTTACACTTGTCTGATTTTGTAGAGAGGCTACCAAAGAACACGTCCTGTACTTTTGAGTCTGGATGGTGTGGCTGGCATCCGTTGCGAGATCCACAGTACAATTTGACCTGGGAAAAGACTAACAGACCGGCAACCTTTAAAGATGACACTGGACCAAGAACGGATCATACTTTCAGGAATTCATCAGGTAAAATGACGTTTACACAAATAAAATATTAAATTATCATGTAAAATTAATTTTTACGAGACGAGAACAACATTATGAAAACATCTACAAGTATGACTAGATATACATGGTCCCTTTTTTGCTTTTAGTTTCATGACCATACGCCTACACTCGTCGTGTAATGTAGCATTTTATCTTTTTTCCGCGTGCGCGTGACATGCTGTAAATTTTCTTTGT
>JAANSP010003307.1:0-11493 GCA_036850745.1 Homidia socia
ATAAACTGTGCAGCTGGAAATGAAGAGATGATTAATGAATCATTAGAATAGCTAATCATGCATTATTAAGGAAAAGTTCAAGATAATAAACTAATGCCGCAAAATTAACAAGTATTTTTAGGATGTAAAACTTTCCAAAGTAAATTTGAACGCTCAAGTTAAAAACAAGCCGAGAGACAATAATTATTTGTGCAACGTTAAGCGGCATTCCTCGTGACAAAACAAAAACTAGTTACTTCCTGACACAAGTAGCACTCGCCTGTCGCTGAACACATGAAAAGGCTGTTACACAAAAGTAAAATTTCAAATTAAAAGTGACATGCACGCAAATCTTGCTAATATTGCTTCTAGCTTGTGCAAAGGACGCATCCCTTGTGAAAAAACACAAAATTAATTTGGTAATTTCCTTTTTCCTCCTAAAAATAATATTGCCATATACCAAGGCAGTAGGGCTAACGCTGCCACCACCATAACATATTGCTGTTGCAAAACATTATTATCACCACACTATACTGGCGGGGTAGTGGTATAGTGTGGTGGTTCAACTTTCAATTAAATTTATTAACACGCCAGAAAACATAATCCATCTCGCAACTCAAACCCTACCACCACCACTTGAAGCAACAAAAACGTGTACAAAAACCCTGATGCTGCTGCTGATGCGCTGCTGGAATGTTTTACTCTCGCTTGTTATAACAATTTTATGCAAAACATTTTATGGTAATTTCCCATACAATATGGCTCATATGTGTGTCTTCTTACCAAAACTCTCTTCTTCCACCTTACTGCACTCTATATAATATACTGGTATATCCTCAAATTAACGTTCCTCCAAGTTTTTAGTACAACTGTGTGCTATTATTATTATTCAGCCAAAAATATTAAACCGACAAAGTTACATGTCTGGAGGAACTGGATCATGGCAAAAAGCAGAGGAGTAAATTAGATTAGAGCCTAAAGTCCACATGGTAAAAAAATATTCCGAGAAGCAGAGGATGAACAAGAAGAGAGAAGGTTAGAAAAGAAAGTTTTGTAAACATCATCATCATGCGCGCCACCACCATTGCATCCTATCATTTTCCTCGTAATTTTATCTAGTTCTCTTCCTGTTTTTCTTTTTGTTCCTTCCTTAATGTTGGTTTGTGTGTGGACCGCTGCCGCCTTGATGGGCAAAATGTGTCTAGTTGTGTGGGAAATTAATAAAAGTAAAAAGTGTGTGGACAAACAAATGCATTAAAATTATTAAAAATATGTGGGCATGTGCATACATAGGTATATTTAGCTTGTAAAAGTTTGTTTATTGGCGTTTTAAAATAAAATAATGATTATGATGATGGAGATGGAGATGGAGATGGTATTCATGTGGCTACTTTTTTCCCTTTCTTACAGACCTGGGCATGGGTCGCCAGTACAGTCCTGAGGTGTTAGCTGCACTTCAAAGTGTACAATTTATAGCGCAGCATATCAAGGATGCAGACAAAGATAATGAGGTAAGGGCTACTAATGAATGCATGACTGCATAACAATGATAAACGGCAAAGGAAATTCTTACAAAACCATCTGGGGACCTTATGAATTGTTGGGGCAAAATGAAATGATAATATTTAATGCTATTCAACAATGAATTGCGTTTTTTGTAGGTTATAGAGGACTGGAAATATGTGGCTATGGTGTTGGATCGTTTCTTCCTGTGGACATTTACTCTCGCTTGTATTCTCGGCACGTGTGGAATTCTATTTCAAGCTCCATCGCTATACGACACGAGAACCCCCATTGATCAACGTCTCTCAGAGATTTACTATCAGGGTCCACCATCTATCTCAATGCGAAACCCGGCTGCTGACTAAATAATAAAAAAAAGTATTAAAGTAAACAGTAACAGACAAAATAATAATTGGGTACTAAAAAAGGCGCTGGATGGAAAGAAAAGTTTAAAAGTTGTTGCTTTTGTCGTCAGCGCATCTGGAAAATCTTTCGTTGGACAGAGGAAGAACAGTCAATTTTCATGAGTCTGCTATACAACTTGAGTGTAAAAAATTAATAAGGTTTTAATAACGTCTTTAGCAAAAAAATGCATTCTGCAAGGTAGATCACAACGGATGATGAGCGAAGGGTGTTCTGTTACGTGCCTGGAGAGAATGAATTTAAATATAAAAGTTTTATGCGAATGAATATGGTTTGCCGGCAAGTTTAGCGAGTGTCTCGTGTAAAATGTTAAACAAATTGTGCATAAAGTTTTGTGTGTGTACGTTTATACCAACTTTACTTTTAAAGTTCAGACTATTAAATTGTGTGGATGAATGCAGGCATTATGTAATTTTAATGAATGTCAAATACATGGCTAGTTATATAAACATTAAACTAACAATATTGGTTTAACCATGATGCTAACTAAAATCACTGACAATTCGTGCACAGAAACAATAATAAAGCTGTAGGATTACAAGTTTTAAATATTTAAAAAACGTCATTTTGAGATACAATTGAGCTGTTCAACCAGTTTTTCTAATTACTAGACAAACAATCACAAATGGTGGCTAAAAAAATTAGCGATTGATAAGTTTATTTTTGTTTCTATATTTCCAAAGTGAAAAGTATACAATCAGCATACTACTACAAAAAAAACTTGATGAATTATCGATAATACTCAAATTCGCCACTTTTTGGAAACCTAATAAATAAAGTTCATTAAAAATATATATGATTTTAAGTAAAACAGATTTATGAAAAAAATCAAAATAAATAAAAGCTCCAAGATATAAAAAACGATTTTAAAACTAAAAATATCATTCTTCAAAAAATAAAGTTTGTACAGAAGAAAAAAGCTCATCACAACAAACCAGGAACAAATACACAATATAAAAATACTACTAATCTTAATAATAATTAGCATCTTTGAGAGAGACGCATTTTAATTCAAGTGATTGTATGCACTCAAAAGGAGTGTGTTGTTATAATCATCTGCTATCCTATCCTGGTGTCATAATTTTTTAAACTAAATTATTAATATCCTTAATAAAAAAATTATAACCTTGTTAATTTAATTAAAAATAACTACAGAAAATTGACAGTTCAAGTGTGTGAATTAAAAACGTGTTCAATGGAAAATAAGTTTTTTTGTTCGTTTCTCCAAGCACTTGACTATTATAACCTTCCGACAGTAGATTATAAGCAGCCCATTAATTTCGATACGTAATTAATAAGGAAAGTAAAACTTGTTATGATTATAACATGAAAACATGCAAAAAATGAATATCCTACGCAGTTTTTTAAAACTTGTCTGTCAAAAATGCATTATATTCATTCATTGTTATATGTACGTACAATAAAAAATATATACAACATTTCTCATAAATAATAATTATGTACATAATTATATTAAAAAAATATGTCAACGTGCGTGTTTCAATTTTGAATAAAAAATGATAACGATTTTGTTCGAGTTTATTGCCACGTGTTGTAAAATGGAAAGATGCTCTGGATAGCACAAATAAGAGGTGTACTGTTTTCTTGCTAGCAAGTTGCTGTTCAATTGAGCATATATTGTACACTGGTTTTTTACCATTTACAGCAGGAAAACTTCATCGTTTACGAGAGTAGACTAAGTGATGCAAAAAATACAAATGAAATCATAATGTCTAGTGAGCAACTTTCTCCTTTTCATTCACTGTTAGATAACAAAGTAGTACATTTATTTCTCCTTTTTAAATATATCTCCTTCCTCAACACGCCAATTGCCAATAATTAATACAGTTTGGTTGTTTACACATAATTAATATAATTTATTATTCTGAAATACATTGCACCCATAATTCATTCGTCTCATCAATCCTCTTGGCTGGTTGGACAAACTTTTTTCCCTTTCCGCTTTCACCAAGCTCATTCTTCCTTTTGTCGTATGTGATGAGAAGTGTTTTCCCTCGTTTAGTAACTTAATAAGCATTGATTTTTTTTAAATTATAAAAAATCAAAAATTATTTTCCAAAGAAAAGTAATGTTGAAATAAACAGGTATAATCCATAGTTTACAATGATCTTTTTTTATTTTTTATCAACTGATCACCATCTTCTTGAATATAACATGTAGAGTAGGTATATAAGATAAGCATTATTAAATCTTTTTTGTTCCTCCCTTCTTTATTTTTTATACTCCCCCTATTATAACAATGACAGTTTATATATAGGTATTATTATTCATCATAACAATTTGAGTAGACGACCAGAGATATACACTTTTTGAAAAGAGCGTTTTTTTCTCTCCTTTTCTTCATTCTTCTGTTCACAATTTATTACGTTTTTATCGTATTATTTTTTTATTGAGCAGGTTGTTCATGGACAAAGTCACGAACGAACGATGTCATCATTCTTAATTTATTAATCATTCTAATTGTAGTTTAATTTATTAACTAAAGTAATCAAGTATGTACACGTAATAATATATAGCACACATTTAACAGTTTTCGTGTATTATTCTTTAATAGTATTAAGTATCATCACATTACTATTTACGTAGCTAAATTATATAATAATTTTATTTTGTGTAATATGCACGTAGTATTATATACACCACTCTATTTTACGCTTTATAAACAATTTAATTACTTTTTGGCTATTTCTCCGGTAAATTACGTCAGCTTCGTGTGGTAAACTTGAGTGTGAATTTTTAATCTAAATCTACATACGTATTTCTTAGTCACGTTGCAGTAGTGGTGTAGATACTCCTTTTATTGTGGTAGTAATGCTACAACAGCTAGCTATAAAGTAGACAATATATAATTAATTAATATTATACTGTATAAATACTTTATTACTTTTGATCATGTTTATGAGCTTCAACAGTAGAACAATTTTGGAGCTGTTTTTCTTCTATATGAGCTGTTGTAATTCGTGTGCAACATTTCAATGTTTATTTTAGTTTTGCCAAAAAAACCCTTAATTGCGGCGGTTGTTTTAATGCCTTGTTGTTTTTAGTTTCGTGAAAATGTTTTATACCGCTAGATTGTGGTTTCACTCAGAGAACCTTATATTAAAATTCCTCGCTGAGTGGTTCATTAATTGATACACTAATTAGTACGTATATTATCAATTTACTTTTTGAGGTCGTAGTAAAAATTTATAAATGCTGCTTTATCATCAAATTTCTAACGATGTAGGTAGTGTGTATGTATTTACATATTTACAAGCTGATAATAATCTCATCTGATAACTGCTTTGAATTTGACCTTAGACTGCTTATATATATTGTAATATTGGCTTTAACAACTTAAATCGTGTGGGTATTACTTATCATCATATAGCTTTTATATATAATAGGTGTAGTTTAATGATAAGCCCTGTTCCTTTTTAAAAGTTATGCAAGTGGCATTCTCCAATAAAATCGCTACAAATTAACACGTCTACTAGGTATACACGCTTTCTCTATGTTTGAAATATAAATTAAATAAATTGCGCATATTAATTGGTAGCTGCCGGTCTTTATAGTAAATAATCTAAAAAAAGGTTTTGAAAGTCGTGCATGATAATAACTTCATTTAAGATCAATTTTGAAGTGTACAAAAGTTGAAATTCACAACAACAGCCATATAGGTACATAATATATTTACTGTAGAGTTACGCCAAATATGTGCACGTATAAAAAATTTCCTTTTGCGTAAAATGCATGCTTATCTAAATTGTGAAAAAGTCGCTTCAATTACTGTACAATCCTTATACTAAAACATGCGCCTACTTACCAAGTAAAAATATCTATATACAAGCATACACACAACAAGAACTCTTTTTCCCCAGTGAGGTCTAGAGGATGGATCCCAGGTCTAGAGAGATATATAGAGCTCTTCTTTTAGTGAGTATGTTTCCCTTCACATTTATATTTGACACATGAGAGGAAAAGGAATGGATATGAGATGAAGAAGAAAAAACACGCAGTTTTTTCTCTTTTCTCTACCTCCCAATCCTCAAATTGTAAATTCGGTAATAAATCTACTTAACATTTTTTTTACAAAAAAGTCTATATAGTCTATGTAGCCCGTTGAATTGCCCACTTGGCTATGCTTTTTCCCCTTGTTATTCACTATCTAAAAAAACTTTCAAGGTTTCAAGACGTGTGCACATACGTTGATTTGATGGCAAATAATAAAGATAAATATATATTACGACCTTCTACTCTCTGACACAGCCTTATTATTTTTACATTTCAAATAGCACACAAACAAAGCAATTCAAATTCGCTTGTTCTTTTTTGGCACAAAACTTGACACGCTCAAAGCCATTACTATTACATTACCCCGAATAACGTTCGTATCACACGACAATAAGAAAATGGAAGAAGCATTCCGACTCATTTCATGGCAGCATTCTTTTAAATATTCATTATTGTTTTTTGGTATTGAATATTGGCCATTTTGGATATTTTAACTTTCATCCCATTCCATCTTATTATAATTAGCCCATCTAACGTAATGGATATAAATTGGTTAAGTTAAAAATCTAAATTAAATATTGCGAAAGTTATATTTATTTATTTCTATTCTAATAGCTAATTAAAAGTATCATTTAGTTTTAAACGATTGTCTCGGACAATATATATTTTGATGATGATAATAGTAAATTCTTCATTTTTTCCTGCATTGCAAGTCACCTACCTTTTCTGTATTCGTTCCTCCTAATCCTAATCTTTGCGAGTCACCCCATTTTTCTTTCAAGATACATTATGTAGCTTCTTATCAGCTCATAATAAGAGTAAATCTCTAGTATACTTACTTTTTTTAAGGTATTATTTATTATCTTCTAATTTTCTAAGTCTCCTTTTGCTTTTACGACGAGGATCCAAACAATTTCAACATGATCAGCATCACCTTTCTGAGAAACAATCCAGGGCGGCATCCTTGCTCCTCCCTCGACCTGCTGTTAAATGTCAATGTCCGGAGAGGACTGAGCCTTGGCAATGGTCGAGATGACTTTGTCAATCGCCTCGCTGTAGTCGTACAATGCAGGCGCGTCCAGCAGAATCATCACCGTTCCCACGAAAAAGGCAGTGTTGAACAGCATCAAAAAGATGCGATCGAGAACCATTGCGACAAACCCCCAGTCTTGATCTTCCTACAAAAATCAAGAAGAAAAAAAACACATAAAAATTAGAACGCTACTAATAACGTTTTTTTGGCTCGTTACTAAATTTCCAAATCATCACTTTTCTTTCACATTTGTTTTTTTCGCTGATTCAAAGCTTAGAGAGCAGCACAGTGTGATACTAGCGTTTTCCCTAAAGATCAAATCAAAATCTCTAAGCCAAGCCAACCAACCAGACAAGAACAAACAACAAACTTTTCCCGTAATCGTCGTCCTCGTCAAAAAGAAGCACACGTGTCGGATAAACAGCGTGAGATGACAGTGAATGCTCCTGTTGTCCCAGCACCACCACCACCAGCAATTACGACAACTACTTTTGATCCACTTCCTCTTGGATTTTTTCACTGACATTTTCCTTTTCTTATTCTTCTTCGAAGAAACTATATATCCTTATATCCATTTTTATTTTTTTCTTGGCAGAGCTGTTCTTCTTCTTATTCCTATACCCTGCTAAACTCCTGTTGTTAGTGAAGTGATGACAGATTAGATTAGTGACGCTTTTACTCACCCACTCAATCTAAACACTTCAACTCATACAACCATTCACTCACTCACAACAAATATACAACTTGCTAAATCAAGTTACAGTTAAATCGCCCTACTACCTTTTTTCTTAAGCGTTTCCACGAAAAAAAGCAAAAGAAGAGAAAAAAACTTGAGCACTTCACTTCAACTAGAGAAATGATCCATGCCATATGGTGCCACCGGGTATTTTCCATAATTCTTTATGCTATTTACTTACTACTATGCACATGACTTGTCGTCGACAAACGAGTACTTTTCTCTTGAGAAAAACGGTGATGTGCATAAATGAAGGAAGGCGATGTGTTGTTGTTGTTGAAAAAGTGCACAATTTGTACATATTTGTAAAAAATGTAGATGCACAGGAATGTTTTTTTTCCGGGTGCTTTCACTCACTGTCGAGTTCTTTACGCTGTTTTCGTTGTTGTCAAATATTATGTCAGGGAAAATTTTGAATGAAAATTTTAAGGTAAGGTAGGTAATATGTTGCAAAAAGATAAAAAAAATATGGTTAGCTTATCATTGACCAGTGTAATAAGTTTAAAAAAAGTTGGCAAGAAGGTCTGCCTGGTTCAAAAATGAACGGTGAACGACCCCTTTTTTCTGTACAAAAATAGCTTTTTACGAATGCATGATCGACATAAGAGGATGATGATTGTTGAAAGGAAGTGATATTTTTATTTACAGTTTATAACAAAAGCATTCAGTTTTTTAAAAACTGGTATGCAGGGAAGTAGGTATTTACATATGCTGTTTGCTGACACGACATGTTCTACTTATGTAGATTTAAGCTCATTTAAAAAGGGCTGGTTTATACTCAGTTCGAGGAAAACTTACTACATTTGTGTAAAAACTCACTGTTTTGGAGTATTTGGTGGATAACAACAGGTAGGCACATAAATGAAAATGCAAAGAAAGATGTAGATTGCGAATTGAACGATTGTTTAAGTTTAAATGGAACGACGGGGACTTTGATCTCTTTAGGCCAGGTCCTAGCCTTCCTTTGATCACGCGAAGCCCTACCAATAATAATAGCAACATCAACAATCATAATCACAAGTATCACAACTTTGACAACCCCATCGTCTACTACTTGTACTATTCAGTCTATTAAATACTTTCTTTCCGTTTTCCCAAGCAAACAACTTTTTATTGCTTGTCTTCGTTTTATAGCTTTTTTGGAGTTAAAAGGTGACTGGATTTTTGACTCTGGGTGAAGATGGAGGGTATATGGGATGGGAGGAAACTTGGGAAAAGATGAAAGTAAATAAAGCGTGTATCTAAGATATTATTATTATTATTTTATATCTAAAATATTATTATTATTATTTTGAATGTCTTTTCCTTTCGACTTTTTTCCACGTAATAAACTCTTAAACACTTACCGAGTCAAACTCGTCCTGCCTCTGCATGTGAGTCTGGATAAACTTGACGTTGTGGATGGCTTTTTGTATTTCAAAGGGATACTTTTTCCGGGGATTGTCCGGATCCGGTCCGTTGAGTCCGTAGGAGGTGGACGCAGGACCTGGAAATCCTTCCAGTGCTCCTTGCTCCAGAAAGCCTGAAAACCCTTGAAGACTTAAGCCGCTTAGGCGGGACACTCCCGCTCCCTGAAATCCGTTACAACCGTCATCTCGAGACCCTGTCGGACTGGCCCGGGCTGCAGTATCATGATCAGAAAGAAAAAAAGCCAAAATGATTCATCATTTTCCCCCGTTCTCCTCTTCTATCCATTTCTTAACACTTACAAATTACATGGCTATTTATCAAAAAGAANCGAGACCCTGTCGGACTGGCCCGGGCTGCAGTATCATGATCAGAAAGAAAAAAAGCCAAAATGATTCATCATTTTCCCCCGTTCTCCTCTTCTATCCATTTCTTAACACTTACAAATTACATGGCTATTTATCAAAAAGAAGCATTTTTCCTCCAGTAAATTTTCTGCTGATGCATGATAACCTTGCAGCCATCATTTATATTTCTATCTAAAAGTTGAGCCCTTGTTTTTATGATAAGAAAAAATGGAACGCTAAACACAAAGAATCGCACTATCAACAAAAGTCAGCTGGACATTCATCCGATCAAGGTCTTTTTTTCTCTTTTAGGAGAAACAGGATATAAATTAGTTCTGAAATAAATATCCCTCCATCTCTCTTTTTTGTTTCTTCAACTCCCCTCTCATGATTCATGACATTCAGGTCAAAAGATGTTGGAATAAAAATGATAATATTTGCTGAGAGGGCTGTTATATTCCTTTCTACTCCCCCCCTTTAAGCTTGACTGGATACTACAAAACAAAACAAATCCAAGAAATACGTACGTACGTACGGAGTACGGACACAACAAGGAAAGAAAATAATACAAAGAAAGGCTACCAGTGACCAGTCAGTGAGCTGAAGAAAGAGACGTGTAAACATTTCACGATTTCTACTAATAAATCACAAAAAAACAACAGCCTACAAAGATGAAAAAATTCCATCCAGGGTCTCGTGTTACAGTTGTAGTGGACTTTGGTTGCGTGAACAATATACATATACTAGATACATAACTGTTAGATTTGGAGGAAAAGGGAGGGGAAATCTTGTTGATGTTGATCATCACAGGATTTTGCCAAAAGCCTTAGAAAAATAACAAATTTCTTTTCTGCTGGTCTGAGTCAACAGAAAAAAACGGACTTTTTTATTTCAGTGTGTAATCAGTAATTCATTGAATACTACCAGGCTACATTGTTTTGGTATTTTTCGTAGAAAGGGGACAGTGGTCAAAAATAAGCATGTATAGTTTTTATTTTTCAGATAAAAGTAAAACGAAAGGATATTTGTTTTTGAGTGGATATTTATATGGTTGTTCTCTTCAAAACTACAACAATTCGACAATCTCTTTTGAGTTTTTCGTGGTAGGATTTTTAAGGAGACTTCATTCATGAGGAGTAGGTTTTATTTACATTTAAATTGAAAGTTGGTATGAAAATTCGTTTGGGTGAGGAGAGGAGGTGGTTGTTAATCCGGGATGATTTAGAAGAAGGATGAATTTTACAAAATAATTCAAAAAATGTTTTTTTTTTTGCTTACCGGAAGGTCCTGAAGAGTAGTTGAGAACATGATCGGGCACCCTCATCAGAAGAAACTTGGGAAGAATGCGGGTGAAAACGTTGCGCACCCACGGGGCCATTTTGTGAGTAGAGGGTTTGCGATAATGCACGTTGAGAACGATGGTGGTGACGAGTACAGAAAGGCCGACGAGGAACATGGTGAATAAAAGATATTTGCCGAGAAGAGGCACGGCAAGGGACGTGCTTGGGATGATTTCAGATATGAGCAGGAAGAACATGGTCTGCGACAGCAGAATTGAAATACACAAGGCAACCTTCTCCCCGGAATCGGCGGGTAGGTAAAACACCAGGATTGACAGGTACGAAATGCCCACCGTCGGGATTATCAAGTTTACCGTGTAGAATAGCGTTCGACGACGTAGGGTGATGTTGAAAAATATATCTGTAAAGAATAATTTAAAAAATATTTTTAAAAAAATCTTATAGGTATGCAAAGTTTTTGACACGACGGGAGAGTCTTATTACTACTAGTACTAACTAGTTTAACTAATTAATTAAGTTTTAAACCACTAATTAATTTTTTCAAATCAAGTTAAAATTAACTAAAATTAAAAAGCAAAGCAGCTTACACATATACTTGATTGGTAATATAAAAATTAAGAGTTTTATTGATCATAAAAAATGAAAAGAAACATTTTTATTACAAGTGCATTCAGAATTTGTTTAATGGCTGGTTAAAGAATATTAAAAACTCCTTGTTGGCACCTCCTAACATTGACTTTCTTGCGTGAG
>JAANSP010003308.1:0-11492 GCA_036850745.1 Homidia socia
CGTTATGAAGATGTTAGGTGCCAGGTTCATTTCCATTTTACACCAATGCTCATCCTCGGGTGACGGACCTTCCGGGATAAAGTCATTAAATCTTTCAATTGGACAACGACGCAACCTTTTCATGCCGATCATGGAGTAATGATACCACATAAAATAACCCGGATCCATTCGAATGACCTGTTGGATAATAATGAATGAATAATTATTGGTTGTAAAACAAAAACAACAAAGGTATATTTTAAAATCTCATTCAAAAATCAATCATTTATAATTGCAGCTGTCCCTACTTCTTTCGTCACTTCCAAATATTTGGCGTTCTTCTCAATATCGGACAAGTTAGACAGACCACGCCAAAGAGACACTTTAAAGAACTTCAAGACAGCACAGATTTTTTGATTTGATTGAAAACTTGACCACTTGTTCTGTAGCAGCGTTTTCATCTTGTCAGTGGTGTTTTCTGTGGTCATTTCCTGTTGTTCTTGCATCTTTCTAATACACCATTCCAGTGCCTCCACAGAATACTCTCCAACATCAAATAGTCTTTCTTTATGTTCGCCCGTCAGCTTTTCCAATACGTGTCGAACTTCCACCAGTTGTTGGGAGACTGAATCGAAGTCGCCAGTGTACAAAGTCATTGCAGCGATTCCAAGTCGCTTGGAAACATGATCCACCCACAATGGTTGTTGCTCGCAACAAGTCGATTTCGACTGGTCGCCAGCGCTTCCAACTCCAACAACAACGTCGTCGTCGCCGTCAACTTCTTCGCCCTTTTGTTTACTGTTTAGAACTATTTCCAATCTGCTGGCAACGTAATCAGTTACTGAAATTGGGTCATCCAGTTTTACATCAGCTGGAAGACTTTTTTTAATCCAAGAGAGATGGGACTCGACCTGTTTCACTTCCTCTGACAGTTCCATAGTAACATCCAGTCTGACTTTTTTGATGAATTCAGTTAATTTTAAAAATCTTCTGACTTTTTCACTTTGATTTGTTTGAGTAGTTAACAAATAAAAACACCCCCAACACCACACGTACACTTGCCACTTTCCAGAGCAACCACACAGCTTCTTCAATCAATCAGCGAAATAATATGAAGCAGACAAACAGCCTGAACAATTTTTTTGTCTAGTCACAAGGATTTGAAGAAACAAAACAAGCAAACAAAAATACTGAATACATTTCTTTAAAAGTTTACATTGCATTGGTTTCATTCTTTTCAATTTAGCATACCTTTACTTTTGTAAATACGAGACCAAGCGAGCTAACAAAGCAGACCTTTACACTAATACGTTAAAATACCTGTATGCATATAATATGCCTTTTACTTTTTCCTCAGTTCAACGTGCTTTTGAATTTTTCCAACTTTGTTCGTAAAGGAGAAACCTGAATTGTTTTCCTATCATGTCATCCATATCGAAAAAAAATGTTTTAAAAATTTAGAATTAACCCCGGCAGGATGAAACTGCTTGTTTGGTCGAGAAGTATTAACGCAATGAAATTGAAATGGTGGATGACTTTTCAAAGCACATTAAGTATTTGCCTTTTTCATTATAAAAGTAAATCTCCATATACATGTGTATGTTTAAAAATTTCATCAAATGTTGTAAATGTTCCTCTTAAAAGATTTCTCCTCGTACAAAAAATCGATATTGCTTTTTATGTACAATCGATGGTTCTAGGTTTCTACCTCAAATTTTCGTGACCAAATATACTTTTTGCTCAACCGGCGGAAGCTCCAATTGGATGTTTCATCCACCCGTTTTTAGCTACAAACTTTTAGTTCCACCTACATTTACCTCCAATGGTTTTAGCTACAAGTCCTTTTTCCCAGAAACTTTTTGCTACAAGAAATTTTCCCCCAAGTTTAGAAAAGGTTTTTCAAAAGAAAAAAATGTATATATGCTCACAAAAATTTACATTTTTTCTCATGAATAACAGTGCTTACATTGTCATTGATATTTTTTGCTTCAGATTTATAATGACCATAATTATTATATTAAATTAAATACATACGTACATATTTTTTGGCCTTTACTAACTATATAATATTACAAAGTGTAATTGCTATGAAATACTGAATGATAAAAATCATGTTTAGAAACAAGAAAAAGTTAACTCACATTTGTCCATATATCCATATACTTGCAACGCCATCGATTTGACGATATACGAAGGTATCTAGCTGACTGTTGTATTCCTTAACTATGTTCTTCAATTTTTCATCGAATAACCTTTACTTTTTTGCTTGCAGTTGCAATTCACCGAGAGATGATTGAACTCTCGGTTTTTGATTCTCCCAATATGCCTGCTCATCTCTTAGTTTACTTATGCAGCTAATGATATTTTGATTTGAATACGTTAGTCACTGGTTCATTTTTAGATGCCAACATTCTACTTGATTTGTCTTACGAGGTACGTAGTTTATAAGGCGGTTATAGCAGTTCCAAAATTAAATAGGATATACGTAACAGTTTCCCATTTATACCAAATGTAGTAATAATCAAAGTAACCCTGGATTTTCCTCTCTAGTGAACAAGTCGAATCCTGTAGAGAAAAGTTGTACAATGTGACACTCGCGTTACTCCCAGATTTTTTCTTTGAACAAAAAAGTATGTTGAACTTACTTTGGTAGAGTGCTGATAAAATATATAACCGTCCATTGCTAATAATTTCTTATCACGGTAGCTTTCAACAAATTCGATATTTTGCTTTGACGACATTTTGGACTGCTAGCTCGATTGAGAGAGTTGATGTGGACTGTTGAAAGTCATTCAGTTGAATAAAATGTACTCAAAACATTGCGGTGAAATATCTTAAATATTTTAAATGCATTTTTTGAGACAAAATCAGAGTAGAGTAGATTTGCCAATGGTGTCTATGTTCAATATGCATGATGATTAGTAACAGAGTAAATTCAAATATTAATAAGTTGAAGTTAAAAAATAAGTTGAGCTAAAAAATTGTAGCTAAAGCATTTTAGCTAAAGGTGTAGTTGAGCATGGAGCAATGTAGCTAGAAGTTTTTAAGCTAAAAAAAGTTGAGCTAAAGTTCGGGTTGAGCTAGAGACTTTTTAAGCTAGAAAGTTGTAAGCTAGAATCCAGGGGAACTAGCATCTTTTCAGCCTTAAACCGTACACCACTCGGAGGTCTTAGCGAGTTAGTTTTTCTTCTAAAGCACAGTTCACACATCTTAGATGTCCCGAATTTAGTTGCTTCTTAATTTTTACAGTTTAAACATAATTAAAAATGCAGTTAAAATGGACAGTATTTTGGTGATAATTTAGTTTTTGAATTTACCGCCCGAAGTTCAATGCATTTCAGTGCATTGCTGGAAGCATATATTTCGTAACTCGACAGTATTGTCTGATGTGCTAGAAACTGCGAAATAATAAGGTTGAGTTCGAGTCGGGTCATGGGGGTTTCAGTTACATAATGGGTTAAGTTAAACCATGGAGTTTTCACTTACATAATGGGATTTTACGTTACATTAGTGTTCTCAATACAATATGGAATTATGAGTCGGGTTATGCTGCCTTGAGTTACTTCATGGAGTTTTAGTTGCATTATGGGATTTTGAGTTACGGTATGGGGTTTGAGTTATAATGCGGGAAACGTAATAATGAGCTGCAATACGAGTATATTGTGCTCTGGGGACATTTTGTCATTGGGTTCTGAATCAGAATTCATCGGTCAAAATCAAGCTATTAGAAAGGGTCTACGAATGCAAAGCCTAATTTTAGTTGGTAAATGTTAATTTATTCAATTACTTAAGTAATATATAGCCTATTCGGTACCAGTTTCAAATGCAAACACTTTTTCTTTAAGCTTGGCTGAACTAATGAATATTGCACAATCATGCATCTAGATTGAAATTTTGTTCACGAAACATAAAATAATTACTGTTGCTTGAATATTGCTATGATACAAATAATTATACAAATTATTTAATGATTTAGTTTAATGTAAGGCTAAGGCAGATTGAATTAAATTGTAACCTCTGCACATCTTCTGAAAGATTTGTCGCTGTTCTGAACTCGCAAAATAAAAAAGCCGTTGTCAGCAAAAACATTTCAAACAATTACCTAAATAGCCAATGAAAAGATTCAAAAGTGCAATAGATACATTGGAAATAGGAATAACTATTATGCTTGACAAAATAGTAATTGTGCTAATTAACAAAAGTGTTGTCTACAGACTTCAGCCGAATAAAATATTCAAATAACAAACAATTCCACTGATATTTTACAATGTTTAGTGCTGATATTTCAAAAACTAGCTGTAGATTTCTGGCGTTATGTAAAACTTTTTAAGAAAAATGAAGAAACGATTTACCAATAAGGCAATAGAATAAGGTGTAAGAAAAATGTATGAAAATTGAGACGAGTGGAAACAATTTTGGAATCTTGAAAAATTTGAATAATAACAATAAATTAAACTACACTTGATAGTTTCACAATGTTGGTACATTTTATGGTTTCGAATTACAGGTTATCAAAAATAAAATAATAATCACATCGTTTGAAATAGTTTATTTAGCCTATTTTTGTTTAGAAACTTATACATAGGTCAATAGAAACAGAAAGGTGCTGGTCCCCATATCAAATAGCAAAAGTCAAGTAATAAGTTTAATAACCATTACCATTACTTGAAACTGAAAACCAATGGAAACCATGTAAAGCTGCACTAATTTAACCTTGATTTGAATTTGCAGCATTTATGTTTGCTAATTTTTTACTGCAAATATTTTTGTTACACGTGTGCATTGCTTTTTAAATTCTGTACTTCACAACACAATATTCCATTTCCAAGCGACAGATGCCTGATGCCTAGTATCTATTTTGCACTAATAGGTTTGCAATGCTTTACAAAATTGCTCAAGTACTAAACAAACGTCAATTTTACAACTACAATCGGACGATTAAATAAATTCAGAAAATGCAGTTGACTATTAGCAACACTAGATTTTTTAGAAACAAATATGCCATAAACACTTACAATAGCGTAAAAAATGAAATCAACCTACATTCGCATGTAGCCATATCACAAAGTACTATTTAGTTTCAGCAATTTATCTAGCATTCGATTTCTTTTGATAGAGTATTTTCAAAATTACTCAAATTTATACAACTCTAAACGATTTATTTAAAATTTTGACATATACTGGTACAAACTTAGGTTACTCCAATTAAGGTTTCAGAGAACTCGATAATTTTACTGCAAGCTGTGCAGTCTCAGTCTCTTTTGAGATTGTGTAACGGAAGGTAAAAACTAAAGTCAAAATACAAAGAAATAGAATTGTCGAGTACAAAAGTTTGTATTTTAAAACTATAACTAACATAAAATTAATTTATTTTCTGAAACGCCAAAGTAGTCGCAGTTCAGCGATACCTCAATCAAAATTCATATTGCTTGATAATTTTGTGAACAGCATATGTCAAAATGGGATTTGGTGAAGCCGTAATAAACTTACAAGTTATATACCAATCCTTATACAACACACCAGTCTCCTTTTGTACACGGACTCATAATTTTACAGTCAATCCAAAGTTTCAACGAAACAA
The DNA here is from genome assembly GCA_036850745.1 of Homidia socia. Lineage (NCBI taxonomy): Eukaryota > Metazoa > Arthropoda > Collembola > Entomobryomorpha > Entomobryidae > Homidia > Homidia socia. The sequence goes on from JAANSP010003308.1 coordinate 5,561, forward strand.
ACATCTTTGTAGGAATTCAGTTTGGAGCTTCACCAAAGTTGGCGGATGGATTGTCTTTATATACGTAGTATATCATATTTCATACACTTATCTGAAATATCGAAATGATGGCATAAAAATCTCTGCCTTTGATGTGATTACACACTGTTACATACTGGGATCAGCCATTCAGGCACTGGCTACGTACTTTGTGGACGAACATTGTAAACAAGCAAACGTGAACGCACTTCGGGAAACCGTGCGTCTCTCGGGAACAAAATATGCGGGTCTACCATCAACAGAACGCCTCCCAAATCTGCCTGAAATCATTGCATATGCACTGGCATTTGGAATTTTCATTGCTCCAGTTACCATAGGAATATTCCCATTATTTTTTAATTTGGATCCGATTAACACTTACTTTAAATATTTGATTCCGGAGATTCCCAGAAGACTTCTTGCCAGTTTGATTTATTTTTTTCTGGCATTTTTTTCTGCAAACAATTGTGCTAGTTACATGCTCAGAACCGCTTATTGCTGCATTTTTATGGGAACACTTACAAAGGGAAAACTGCCGTCGCGCCGGACTAAAATTTTCCAACAGCCAATCTACTAAACTGGAACAAATAGCTGTCACGCTTTCAAAATTTATTCTTTTTTACTTGCAGGATATTCCAGGATGGAGAATTGAAAATGAGCGTGTATTTACATCAAACAATCTTGCTGATTTAGAGAACATTCGCACGGGATTTCAACTTTGCAGACAAATGCACAACCAGCTGCAAATACTGATGAGCTCTTCAAATGAAGCTGTTGTACTTATCGTTCCTGTTATGACACTAGTCGGAATATTTTTATGTTGCGTGGTAAATTATATCATGATTGCATTGCATCATCTACCCGAAGTAAAAATCCTTTTACCTTGCTGTCTCTTTACGGCGGTTTTCATCTACTTCTTGATCATATTCTTTTGCAATCATGCCTCATTACCAAGAGCATACACTAGCGTTTTAATACAATTTTGGAAGGATCGGATAGGCAGCAGTTTAGAAAAACGACAGTTGAAAGCGATGAAGGTTTTTGGATATACAATGGGACCATTTTTCAACGTGAGGAAAGTGACGGCGTTTGATATAATAGGCTGTGTGCTGGATTATACTATTACGTGCTGCCTTTTGTAATTACTTGAAAGTAGCCAACACAAACATTATTTTTGTAACTTGAGTGAAATTTTTTTTTTGCTTTGATGAACGCATTCTTACTTGAAGCTATAGGTTGCCTGCACGCGGCTTCTTGTTGAAGGACAATTCGGTGAAATCTGTTAGGTTATACGGTCAGTACTAAGTGGCACATGTTCTAAATTACCTAATATGATTGGTTAGTAGATTAGAGTTACTTTTGTAAGCTAATTCAAAAATAATGTAAAATTATGGTATTTACATAACATGGAGTAGTACATGCACTTTCATGAATGTAGCAGTAATTGCTAAAAAAATAAAATGACTTAAATGAATTTAAGTAAGTTATTAATAAAATTTTACTCAAGTCAAGAAAATTACAGTAATAGTGGAAAATATTCAGTCATGTTATGTTGATGTTTTTGTTAAATGAAAAGGTGCATCAATTTTTTAATGTCAGAAAATACTGACAATTGGACTAAAACACTACTTTCATTTAAAATAATAAACTCACTTTTAGTTTTGAGCTTAGTAAGCAGTACGAAAATCAAAAACATCTCATGAGTCATGACTACAACATCCAAGCAAACTGGATGTTTTCCTGTCTTCAGATTATTAAGTAATTTACTCTTAATCATTTTCAAATTTTTTCGAATTGCAATAGTATTTTTTTTAATTGTAGCAGTTTGGAATCTCTATTTTCTTCAAACACGGCGTAATTAGCTACGAATTGAAAACCTTTTTGTTCAACTAATTGTTATTTACCAGCAAACAGAAATGCAAAAACGGAAATGTTCATCACAACAAATTGCTATAAGGGCATCTGTAGGTCAGTTTTTGTGAAACCACTTTCATGTGAATTCATGCTTTCTACTCCATACTCTACTTCTTTTGGCCTCAACCTAGAAATGAACTATTCAAAAAGCTACTGCGAAGCTAACCCTGTGTTTTAGGATAAACAAATTGAGCTTTGTAGAAATAAATAAGCTAAATTTATGAAACTATATAATTACTACAGAAATTGAGAACGTTTGTGTTATTGTCCCAATAATTAGGATCAAGTTATCTTGCAAAAGTACTCATGCTTCGAGTTTAAATTATATAATGAATGCAAGGTCACAATAATTTTTCGTCTATTTGCGTTGGCTACTGTATACTTATTTTTTGTTAAGGCAATAGGGGATTTTAAACTAATTTGATTTTCAAAACAACGTACTCAACCTAGATGCGTACTTGTTTGTCAACAAACGAACCCCAAATAACGGAAGGAAACAATTATTTGTCAAGTTGCAACTACCCATTTGGTTTCAATTATATTTTTAAAACAGTTTTACTTACATTATAGCTCTGGCTTAACTTAAACGCATAGAATTCATTCACAACACATCACTTGTTACTTACCATTCACATCAACAAAAGTTGTTGTCTTACATTTTGCTTTCTTTCAGTAACTAGCACCCGAAGCTTTATCTGCAGTTTGCAAACCGGAAAAGGCTTGAATGCAGTCAGGAACAACTATAAAATACATTTAAATTTGAAATACAATAAAACAGCACCATCATGGTACTCAGCGATGCCATAATAAATCTCCAAATTTTTGTTCAGAATTTTTACACCATGCCATTTTTCTACTGCACTGAAGCTGGTAGATTCAAAATAAATTCGAATTTTGTTAAAAACGACCGAAAAGTCTGGTCATCTACGTTAGTATGGAGTTTAACACATTTGTCTGTCTCACTATTTCTGTTGTACGCAATTGCCCATCTGTATCTTTTGCTTAAACAATGGAGCAATGAAGAGCATGTTTCAATTATTGAAGTTCTAGTTTACTCCTTTGGGATTGGATTGTGTTTTCAAGAAGTTGTGACAGGATACACAGTTTACACATTCCCATACTTGCACATTAGCATAGTTCAAGAATCAATTCAACTGGCCCAACAACTAGAAAACCCACATTATACCTACACTGCATATCTCCCTGACATCCCAGAGTGTATTGCTTACACCTTTTCCATTGGTAGTTTAAGCATTCCCTTGAATGGAGCAGTTTTCCCATTTCTCTTTGAGTTTGATCCTATAAATATTGAGCTGAAGGATTTAGTACCTAACATTCCAAGAAAGATTATTGCAAGCTCCATTTATTCGATCTTAGCATTTTTCGCTGGAATAAACTGTGTGTCTCATATTCTGCAGTGTGCTCTCTGTTGCTACGTCATGGAAAAATGTACAAGAAAAAACTGCTATGCCAACCATTGCCTTCTACCAGAAAAAGCGAGAAAAGGTTTTTGGAAACGCAAAACCTTCTCGAATTTCAGATTACTAGTCCATCTTTTGAAACGAATTTCTTCTCAGCGAAAAACATCAAAATTCCACACCGATAACACACTGCCAAGTGTTCAGTTTACCCGCGGTCGCTTTCGAAAGTGCAGACAGGTTTTTAATCAACTAAACATTTTGATGATGGCATCTAATCAAACAACAAAAGTGTTTGTTCCTCTAATGACGCTGGTTGGAATGTCCATTTGTGTCGCAGGTAACTACGCACTGATAACGCAGAACCAACGAACAGGTGTAAAATTGCTGCTGTTATGTTGTGCAGGCCTGACAGTTTGCACTTATTTCTTAATTATTTTCTTTGCAATGCATGCGTCGTCTCCCGTTTATTTTACCAGAGTAACAATACAAAATTGGAAGGGTCATCTATTTAATAAAATTGAACGAAAGCAGCTATCTGCAATGAGTGAATTTGAGTATAGCATGGGTGGGTTGTTCAAGGTTACAAAAGTAACTGCTCTGGATATTATTGCTGTTATACTCAATTAGATAACTTCATTGGTAGAATTGAAAACTTAGTTGGTTGGAATAATTTATTTATACATTATCGATTACGGAGAAAAGAAATTAACAACACAAAAACAGTACATATTTAACAATGATTTCCATTTCTAACCACAACACGAACGCTTCTTTTTAATGTAACTAAATCTTCAACAATAATATTGTATTGATATTTAAATTCCTACATTATAAAGGATTATTTCATTAAAACTACAAAATAGTAATGACTACAATGTTAAAGTAAAATCCTTCCACCAATTATCATTAATTTTTAAATATTCTAACTTTGACCTTTGATCAATAACAAATTAACCGTCATTCCATTTGCAAAGTTCATGCAATTTATTGGAGTTAACGAATCAACAAAATTCAAGCTACCAAAGCAAATCTTGACTGGAGCACAACTCTTGTAAAATCTTCTTTTCCATCGTGCATTAAATCCTACTTCTAATGCGCTTTGTTTTTTCAGTTTTTGAAAACCATACTCACATTCCATATATACCTGAGACATTAGACTAAGCACCACTATTAAATAGAATCCGCTCATAAAAACAATAGTGATTAAAAGCAGTGTTACAGCCGCATTCTCAAAAGTGAAGGGCAATCTAATTAAAGTAGACATGCTTAATGACTGCAGTAAACTGCCACCAAAAACAATGCTGGTCACACACTCCTTTTGAAGAATTTCATTCATGAGTATCCCAAGCACTTGTATTGCTCGGTATTTGGCTGCCATTTCAAAGTTGGACCATACTCCGCTCATGCTTACTTGCTGGTACCTACAAAATTAATATATTGTTAGTAACCGATTTACATGATAACCGCGTACTCCTTTTCTGTGACAAGCAGTAAATCATTTACATTTTCAGGTAGTCTCTAAGCGCTATGGTACATAAAATGGAAATTGCTGATCCACCAAAGACCACTGCATGGAGACAGAAACTCCATAGCCAATGATTGGCTGCGAACAGGGCAAGTTTTGTCACTTGCCTAAATATCCACTTGATTTTGACAACTAAGCAGAACGTGTTGCTATTACTTGTCCATAAACATTCCGGAAGCAGCCAGTACCCTGCAATCATAGGACTACACGGACGAGTCCAATGTATTCCATAGATATAAATAAAAGGAAGAATTGGAAGGGAAATGCAATTTGCGTATGCAAAGATAACGTTAAGGAATGTAATAATCGAATTTTTACGTGAACGGGAAAACTCGAAATGTTTAGGAAATTCTTTTTTGAAATTGATCAGTCCATTAGTATAGCTACATGTGGCAACTGCATTTGTATGGAACGGTTTAACGGCAGAATGACAGACGAGTAAGAATGCCGTCCCTGTGAGATATAGCAGTCGTTGTTGCAACGGGAAATCACTCTGGTTAGTACTGCGTAGATAGTGAACTCCTTGTATGATAATTAAAACTATGAGAGCTCTGCTAAGCCATATTTTCCTTACAAGGGAGCTATTCTTTAAACACAGTTTAAGAACGGGACTTGCTTGTTTTGTAGTTTTATTCCAGTAAATTGGTATCGTATCTAACGAGCTGCCTATTTTAAAACACATTGTAAACATTTGAAGATGCTCGAGAATCATTTTTAGACTGCTGTGCTAAGTAAACTTAACACAACTATCAAAAACCTTTATTAGTAAATACTGTTTGCTACTGAGCAGCTAAAATTGATGGAGACGTGGAATTTAATGTAATATATTTCCTGTGAGACTCAAAGTCAAATGGCAGTATTTTATGTTTCGCATAATATCAAGTTTAGTGTTTTGTTGTCAAATAGTTGTATCCGTTTTGTCGTGGCATCAAGTATTTTGCTTTTAACGATTATCTTGTCATGTAGTTCAAATATGAGTGATGTAAGTATCCTGATGTAATCAATATACGAGGCTCATTTACTTAGGAATGAGATAATTTCTGTAGTTGATAAT
>JAANSP010003309.1:0-11492 GCA_036850745.1 Homidia socia
AATAAGAGAAGAATGCATTAATTTAATACCACCACAGTAGTCGACGTCTATAATGTAATTGAAAATCCCCTGTTTTTATCTTATCTGATTACAAGCTACATGGAGGTTGATCTCTGGAGCAAGGTGGAGTAAAAATGGTGCAAGTGTAATAAGAGTCTTGTGGACAATTTATAAAATTTCTTTTGGTTAATGTTTTTCTGTGTGTTATGTGTCAGACTTGTTCGGTGTCTAAGTTAAATACGCAAAAATGCTCACACAACATATAATTACGCATACCACCAGTATATTATAATCATTTGATTTAGCTCACTGTTACCACCACAACAATAGTTTGTGTATCTCAGCACGTCCTATTATTGTATTATTGCTTGTCATGTATTATTCGAATAATAAAGATGCGTATTTACTCGTAATAATATTAGTTTGACGTGCCATATAAATAAATGGTGCGTGAAATAGAGATAATTGGGTGATATAATAAGACTGTTAATTGAGCATTTAGCGATTATTATAGTAATAAAACAATAACAATGAAATATGTTTATGCCAAATCGTCTTATTACTGTTGTTCTTCTTTTACGCACAAATCAACCATGCTTTGTTAACGCATTATGCACAAACTGTGTAAAATGCAATGCAAGTAAAGAGAATGCTCAAAGATTTTCAATCATATCTTATCAGTAAGATCAACAAACGCGACGCACAACAAGTATCAACAAAGGAATGTTACAAAATACGAGTGATCTGCTTCCACACAGAATTAAGCCATCCGTCCATCCGTCTAATATCATCCGTCCTCTCCTTGGTCCTTTGTCATAATGATAATAATAATGATAATAACAATAATAATAATAATGATATGATACTCCTTCTGCACATGATATGAAACAACACTTGTTACTGATGTACATGTTGATAAAATAAATACTACAGTAGTAGTGCACAACGGACGACCATAATAATATTACTATAATTCACTCCGTCCATGTTACTTACCTGAAACGCGTAGATTCTTTTTATTTTTGTTTATCCTACTTGCGTATATAACTACATATTATGCTTACTTGACAAGTATATCAAATGCAAGTGACTGCGCGCAGGGTACGAATGCATAACACAAGAAAAACGAGGTCGTTGAACTTTCTTCTGAGACACACACTTATTTACACACAAAAACTACTTTACTACAACTACAGCACAACATCTATATTGCTATCATCATCATCAACATCGTCTTCGTCATATGCATCAATTAAATATGTGCGACATTCTATATTATTCTATTAGTCCATTTCCCCAGTTTGATATCTGCATGGGTAAGTAAGCTAAAGTAAACAATCAACAACAACGTGTTCGGTCGTCCGACTAGCAAAGCCAAGAAGACCCTTCTCTGTGGCTTCAGTTTTTTCGCATCTCTGCATGTAGTTATTGTAGTTGCTATTGCTACCTATCTATTTTTCTGTCTCCCTGCTAGCCTCTATATCACTATTTCGCTATACTTACCAATATATAAAAAAAATCATTGCTTGCTGACTCTCTTGCATACTCTATTTATGCACGGCAACTTGTTGCTTGCTGCATTGTTATTATTATTATCTCATTGTTGCTTGTTGCATCTTCTACACAGGCATGCAAGATACGCTGCCTGCATGTTTATTGCTAACTCCGCAAAATGCATACGCATTGTTTATGGGTCTACATTGCTTGTAGCGTGTGCACACGTTATTAGGTGTGGACTCTTGCAATTTACAATGCATGAGTACGAAATCCTTTCTACTTTTGTTGTCAAATGCATTTATACTGATTTGCTGTGCGGTGTAGACAGTGAATGGATGAGCTAGACGAATATCTGCGTATAGTTGTATATATTTTAACTTTAAGCGTACTATGTGCGTTAAATATGACCATAGATACTCGATATATCATCATCATCATTCTCAATATTGTAGATCAATCGCACATTCCCCTATTTAGGTAGTTAATTTTCACTTAACAAGAAAAGCGCAGAAATTCATGGAATTATTAAATTGCCTGGCAGTGGACTATACATGAGCATCTTCACAAACCAATGAAAGTCGCACAAGTTATGTTTTATCTGTATTTTTCGTTTACCGTGCAAATTTTTCCCTTTCTGTATTTTTCTAGCTTGAGCATATGCGTACACGTAGAATCCAAAGGGTTAAACCCTCGAGGAACAAGAAGTAAAAGAAGTAATGACCTCTGCTTGTCTCGATATCAGTGACAATTAAGTTATTAAGAGGAGTAAAAATATAGGTTTGGTGTTCATGCCAGGTTTATAAAGGTTTTTTTAAATTTAGCAGCTTTGTTAGTCTTTCCATGAATATGTGTCATCTCATTTAAAGAGAGTTGTACAAAATATATATGCACACAAAAGTTTTTTAAAGCTTAACAAGAAAAAAGAGGCAATGTACCTACTACTAAGCCGGGTTATTTGATACTCTTTTGTACTTTATACTTGTATATGGTGCTGCTGGATTATCTCGGTATTTTCTTTATATCCTTTTATATTTTAAGCCGTTGACTTGTAAATGCAGTAAATCACTAAAATAAACATTTTTTCCAAAAAAGTATAATCGTTCAATTTTTATGGTACATGTGTCAAAAGTACTTTATACTCGTATATGATGCTGGATTATCTCGGTATTTTCTTTATATCCTTTTATATTTTAAGCCGTTGACTTGTAAATGCAGTAAATCACTAAAATAAACATTTTTCCAAAAAAAGTATAATCGTTCAATTTTTATGGTACATGTGTCAAAAAGCAAGGTTACCAGGTTATAAGATGTATCAAATGATAAAATATATTGTTGTTGGCTTTGGTCAGTTAGTAAAACACTTGAACATACTAAAGTCGCTCATTGCCCTCTTGAAGGGTTGTAAATTATAATCGTCAGAGCTTTTTACAACATTCATGTTTTAAAAATTGGTTTTCAGTTTGCACGTGTCCTTAAAAGCCAACTCATGCATTTACTGTATATCATTTTCCACATCAAGTATTTCCTTAAAACATTGCTTTACATTACTAAGAGCACATGTATTTATGAAATTCGGAAAAGTTTACTGAGGATTCGCTGTTTCTGCATCATCACCGTCAAAGATGCTGCCTGAGCCAGCGTCTGCAGTGAACTGAAGGCGAGAATTCCATTTCGAATTGTCTGGGCTCCCCTCTCGTCGCCGTCTTTCATTCCATCCATCCAGCAACAACACCATGCAATGCAGTACTAGTACTGCTTCTTACCACTATTCTCATGACTCATGAATTAAATGCAGTATAAATGCAACTACCAAGCAAGGCAACAATGATGATAATGTGTGGTGGGGATGGCATCATCCGTATAAATGCCAGCTAGAAGTAGTAACAACAAGGCTTCATTGTTGTATGCACTATTTCAAAGTAAGAAAGTAAAAAGACAAGAGGATGTCTTTGATAAAAAGGTAGTTTTACTTTGGAGTGAGCACACATACGAAAACGAAAAAAAATGTGTGGCAGTTTACTAAAAAAAGTTGCATTCTAAAAATAATTGTTTGTATAAAAGCAATGCATAAATATACATCAGTAATCAATCATCTAAAGTTAGGATAAAACAAGGGACACATGTTTGCCTTTTCTTAGCTTGTGCTTTTATGAAGGAGAAAAAGAAAATATAACATGTGAGGTTAGCAAGTTGTCAAAGTCAGGACAAGCAAAACCACGTAAAAATACAATCTCCAAGAAGAAAAGCCATGCATGTGTATGCAAAAAAAACAAGCACAAAATAATACTAGGGTACATTAAAAAATGTGTACAATTTGATTGGTAAAAGCTTAAAATTTGGGGCTACAACTGCATAGCGACAGTATTTAATATCTTGTTTTCTATTATCTCACCACGCAAGGCATGCTTACTTTTACCATTGATATCACCGTCATTATTACTACTACTTGTAACATTAGTAAACATGAGATTATTATTAGCAAAGTGTATGGAGTACACCACAAGTATGAAAAATACTGGTCTTTAGAGCATCTTGTGATGGTGAGTGTTATTCAATGATGATCATGACAAAAAGAATGGGGCAAGCAAAATAACATAACATGAACCTGGGTTTGCGTTTAAATTCACGTTTTATATAATCGTATAATACTTGTCCTTAATAGTCAACACCAAGACATCTTTCTCAAGAAGAACAATAAGAGGGGCCAGGCTTTTGGAGCTCAGCTGATTGAGTCACTATAAAAGACATGAGGACTTGAGGACTCCTCTCAGGTAATCGTGGTCGCTCATCAGAGATAGGTAACCATTCCACATTTACTCTACACATCCAAACGTGAAGAAGACGAGAAACATATTGTCATATCATCATTATTTTCTCTCTCTCTCGTCCTCCGCAGTCACCCCAGTAGTAGAAGTACCAAAATATTCGTTATACAATACACACATAAAAATCATTATAAAATTGCTGTACCTATTCCCATGACTGAAGACTGAAGACCCTCTAAAAAGCAGCTTCTTCTATATACAGCAGCAGTAACCAACTACTTTGCCTTGCCACGGCGGTTGTGGTAAACACAGGCATAAAACCAAGCAGCTTCGGCACACACTTGTTGAGTTGAGAAAGAGAAGCAGAAGAAGAAGAAACAAGCTTGAAGGAGCTGCTCGCTGCCTACTCTCTGTTGTTAGTTTACCTTTACTTTACTTGCACACTTGTGTGGAGTAGTAATAGTAGTAGTAGTTGTTAGTAGGAGAAGCGGCATTCATTATCTATCTGTAACTACATATTATTATATTATAATTACATTAGTCTTGGACTTTTTCTTTACAAGCGTTTTACCTTGTACTTGTAGACTTTGTACAAAAAAGACACGCGTCACCCCACACACAAAAAAGTCAAAGAAGAAGAAGCAGAAAAAAATCAGTTCATTCATTCAGTGTTGTTTTATCATAGATGGGTAGAAAAAGTGAAGCACTTTAGCACGCATTTTTTTATTTTATTTTTTATTGAATAATGTATGCAAATGAAGCCAAATTATCAAAAACATTATATAACACGCTCTAGTCTTGAATTTCTGTTGATTAATTGAATCGGTGTACCGTTCAAAGATTTCAAAGAGCACGCGTATAATAGTTTATGTAATATACTGGTTATTCTATTTTTTTCTTAAAAAGTACACAAAAATATCATAATTTTATCGTCAGGCAAACCTGATAGTAAGGTTAGTAGTTGTAAGTTTGTTAAAAAGAGTTTGTCAACTTTAGTTGGAAGCATGAACTTGATATTGAGAACTTGAGTAATTCGTAAAGAATTTGAATCTTTGCATATTATTAAGCATTGTGTAGTGTAAAGTTTTTTGGTTGTGATTGTGTCATTGTAAACATTTTAAACTGACTTTTACACTTTAATTTTGGTGACAATTTGTTGTCAGTTTTTTATCTTTGTGCTACTCCTCTTTTGTTTTGACAAGCAACATGTCATTTACGTGGTCAATAATACAAAAACTTTTGGGGTACATGAGGGGTGAATTGTACATTACGTTGGGATCATTCTTAATCCTGCTTACCATCATCAAAGGGGTTCAAGTTGTACTTAGAGATCGCAAGTTACCTCCTGGACCATGGGGTGTGCCATTTCTTGGGTTCCTTCCGTTTGTCAAATCACCTCCACACTTGCTCTTCACAAAGCTCACTAGAAAGTACGGGTCCACATTTTCTTTCCGCTTTGGATCTCAACTGATTGTCATCCTCAGCGATTACAGAACCATTCGTAGTGCATTCCGCAAAGAGAGCTTCTCTGGTCGCCCCGAAAACGAGATCTCTCAAATTATTGAAGGCTTTGGTGAGTATACCTACATATTGCAATATATTTTCTACTACCGATTCTTTACACTAACAAGATACAGCATTGACGCAGAATGCATTCTTTAATTTAGCAATGTGGCTTATCTCTAATCTTTTCTGAACATTTCCTTTCATGATAATTTTCAGATATCAAAATGCATAGGTACATTAAATACTTTTCTGTTATCCAGTTCAGCTCATGTCTCAATTTAAGTTTAAGTTGTAGTTACATCTGAGCATATTGATTATTAGTTGTTCAAGGGTAGACTTTTTTAATCTTGGCAAAATTTCATTTTACTTTGGTTATGTAGATCATGAATAGCTAATAAAATCCCGGTACCAAGATAATTAAGCCCATGATTTTTCAAATTGTAGAGCAACCTATGCAACAAGCTAAGCCAATTGAGATTTGCTTTTGTTAAATTATCATTATCACCGCACATATGAAATTTTGGCAGTTTACCATGATTAGGATGAACTAAAAACATTCTATGATTACTTTCAAGTACAAAACTTTTTTTACGAGATGCTATTAAATAATATAAATACATATTATGTTACATTCGAATTTTTTTCCATATAAGTATACATACCTATGTGACTTACTGTGTGACCAGTGGTGTTGGTGCCGAGAGTATATATGATATTAAGTGTGATCACAACCACCTATTTCATTCATGTTAAACATGGCTATTATAATACAATGCAATGTGACAGAAATGAATGGATGACTTCTTGGTACCTATTATTATTATTACAATAATCACACTATCACACATATGCGTACCTATTATTTCAACTAGTCTGCAGCTACTGAATGTAACTAATGCGAAATGAGAGGAGTTATTCCATGGTGTTGTCCTAGTTTGATTCAATACAAGTTGCCATGCATGACAATCTGTATATTATTTCATATGTGTATTATTAATCTACCTGTGTTACCTATGCACCTATATAGGAAAGCATACTATATAAACACGTATAAATATATACCTATTCATCTTGTCTTTTTCTTTACGCATGTCCACTCTCCTTGTATTGCAGAGAGTTATCTCCTATTCACGTAATTCACCATATTAATGTAGGTATACAACCGTTTTTGTACAATGTGAGTCGTTAGTTGCATTGCCGCCAACCAAACTGATAATGAAGACTATCTACACTATTGTCAGGCATTTACTAATGTATGCGTGCCAAAATGGAAAAGGTTAAATACTTTTCCTTCATTAATAATAATAGTAACAATCGTAATAATAATAATAGTAATAATAAAGATATAATATCATTCACAGCATCGGCAGAGTAATAAGGTGCTCCTCTCTGTCGCGTCGTCACCCTCTACCATCGGCATTGAGCACACTGGCACACAGGACAAGGCGCAAAGCAAAAGTTGGTTCACACAAGTCCTGTCCATACGAATGAATTTAAGGGACCAAATTAAACTGTCTTACAATCTCTTTGTTTCTTTGTACAAAAATTGATTTTAGTCTTAGGGAAAATCCATTTAAAAAAAAGACAACAATACAATCTTTCTTTTAAACAGTGGAAGTAATCAAGTCCCTATGCATTGCAGACTGATTTTTTTGTGTGCAACATACAAAATGAACAACCAACTTCCTTCCGCCAAAAAAAAACAAGGCAGTCAAGGAAGATTAAAGCAGCTGAAAAGCGGTAGGCTTTCCTTTTGCCATNAGTCAAGGAAGATTAAAGCAGCTGAAAAGCGGTAGGCTTTCCTTTTGCCATGATTGCGCAATAATTATTATGACTACATCATTACAGCACAGCACCAGTGCTTACCTGCATTTTTTACAATTCAAGCAGTACACATGCATACCTATTACCATTCAGTCGTTGTTGTCATCAAGCAGGTTTATTCTGAGTGAACAAGGCGAGTACTATCAAGACGAAAAAAGCGTTTAAGGCGCGCTGCTTTATTCTGGTTAACTGTCTTACATGATGCATAATAATGCTTTCATACTGTCTTGGACGTAACAGCAACACTATTCACAGTTGATGAATGGAGGAGGCATGCTTCAAAAGTCTCATTCAAAAAAGCAATGTAAGCAAGCTATAAATGTCGGTTAGGGGATTTTTCCTTCTTCTTTTTTAGAATCATAAAAAAACTCGTAGTTTACTCTTTCATCAGCCAGCAACAATGTTAAAAGTACGATGACATGCTGTGCCACGTGAATGCAAAATGCTCGGCTAGACGCATGTGTGTAAATAAGTCTGACATGCCCGTGCGTTTGGGTTCAGCGCATTTTGCCGAGTGCATTTGACCGCATACATCATCATCACCCACCACACGGTATTGCATTGCATTGCAGCGCCAGGTCTCATAATGTGTACTCGTGGCTGCATAATAATCCTCCTGATAATGCATATGCAACAGGATGAAATTAAAAAGGATTACAAAGAGAACCTGCTACAGTCAGAGTAGAGTTATGTATCAAGGTCATTCTTATTGGCGCTTTGTAGCCAGGTCTGGAAGACAAAAAATGGAGAGAAGCAACGTGGTGGTTAAACCAGGTGCAGTGCACCGGTCAAATGACTTAATAAATACTAGTTACGCATGCGAGACGCATTGTTATTGGCACAACTTGCAACTTCCCCTTCTGCTCTGTGCGTGGTGGTAGTATGCAAATGCCGGTGTATGCTGTCATTCACTTGAAAATGTGGCTAGTTCTCTTTTTATCTCTCACCCTCTCCGTGAAGACGTCTTATGATGAGAATGACGACGTTCATGTTTGCGCCACTCTGAACGGAAAACTACCCTGGCACATACGTCGTCGTTCATGAGTGCAACCGGAATGTGACCCTCTCCTCGGTTAAACACCGGTAATAGATATGAGCAGTAAATAGATAGATAGCTAATCTCATAATGAGCCTCTGCTTTTTTCAAAAATACTTGCACTGGTCAACCCATTTATTTCTCTAGAAACATTTTTCAGCATCGTGGAGAGCTCTAATCTCAGAAGAGGAAAAATAAATGCTGCTGGTAATATTAAAATATTAGGAAAGCAGAATAGGAACGTAAAAAACCAAGAATTTTTAAGCCTGGGCAAAGTTCGGGTTAGTGACCCTATCTGTATCCAGTAGAATTTTCGACTGAAACGAAAAGAAAGTTGACTGCATGCTTCCCATTCAACGGACATTGTCTTACTTGAAAAAAGAGCTTGTCGTTCTTTCGTTCATATTTATTAGTAATAGTTGTTTTTACCAGGTGGGATTCCAGATTAATGTCTTGACTTCTCTTAAGTAGTTGGAAAAGCTTATAAGTATATAAACTCAAGTTAACGAGTGCATACGTGTTTGAAACCGCTAACGTATATTCACACGTTCTATTAAAAGTTATTGTAATATGTGTATGCACATATATTTTTTTAAGTACGTACACAATTAAATATAGATCCTCCCTACATTCATTCTACTACACCTTTACACTGCACTAAAGCAGCAGCTTTGCAGTCATTCTACTTTGCCTTTTTGCCTACGTGCATAAAAATACCTGTACATACACGATTACAATATCCAGAAGGAAAGGTTCAAGAACGTTTTTTACACTTAAAAAATACAAGGTTTAGACGAGTTTAGAGAAGCAGGAGCTGATACATACGTTCAAAACAACCTGCCACCGAGCCATGCCGTGGAGAAGCACGTTGTCGTTTTCTATATTTCGGGTTAAGTATTCCACCGCGTACACCAGGGCAGGTTTCTGTTGGAACCTCTGTGTGAGATGGTGATTATGATGATGATGAGCATGAGCCGTACACATATAAATATAATAGGATTACTTACTTGTAGTATGCTCGTCTTCGTCCTCCCAGTCGTTTTCCACGCGTTTATGAGATTAGCATATGGACAAACCAGAAAATGGGGAAACTTGCAAGAATTTTTTTTATAGAAAAACGACCAAAGAATATTGAAAAAATTAGATTACTTAAAGACGGGAAAATACAAGTCACTATATACGCATTATATAAGAATATAAAAAGGTGTCCCAAAATAAAAAGTGCCTGTATCCAACAACGAACACTAAATTTAAGATAAAAACCAAAGGGCTACTGACCTTACAATATAGCCCTTACGCTTACGATTATTAAATGTTCTTGTTTTGACAGGATAAAAATTTAAAATGTTTTCGATTATTAAGAAAAAATTATGTTGATCACAACGTTATATTATGCTATACGCAGTCACCGATATAGAGCCTGTAAATAGATGCCATCATTATCGGTTACTCTTTATTTTTCAACGTTTTTTTACTATTCTACTACTAGTTTTAGTAGTAAGAGGAGCTTGCCATGCCACACGACGCATGTTGAGTATTTTTATACGAGCATTCCAAGTTGAAATCTCTGCACATGCCTACATTCTACAATAAAAATAAGGTAACAATAGTAATTTTTTCAACGAGGCATTTTTTGTCACTTTGCATTAACAAGTTGTTGTCCTCCTCCAGTTTTCTTGTTAGCTACATGCATCATCGTGCTGACCAGATATACTTTGAGTAGCTACTACTATACTAGAGTCAGAATGATACTGAAGGGGGTCGTTGTGGAATTTCATCAGTTATATAATCAAAATATATTATAATTGTGAACGTTTATACAAGGATAAAGGAGCATAGTAGATGATCGAACATTGACCAGCAGCAAATCTCATGCTTTTGGTGCATGCCGCGTGTTGGTGCCATTTATTGTGCTGAATTGATAGAAAAGCCATTGCATTTTTTACAGAAAACGCTCACACGTTGTTAGGATGACATGGGAAAAGAATGAATTATTATTGTACAACATGTAGAATGTTTTTATGGAATATGATATTTGTCTTTTTACACGGGCTTGTACCTTGCTTCAAATGAGATTGCTTGTAACGTTTTTTCTTTCTTTTCGTTGTCTTTCATGAATACCCATGATGTGGATACATATTGCACAGAAATACAATGATTAATTCAATTTTCAGGTTTGATCAACGTCGATGGAAAGTTATGGAAAGGACAACGCAAGTTTTTACACGAACAACTCCGTAGCTTTGGCATGAAGATTGGGAGCGGGAAAGAACAATTGGAAGCCAGAATCATGGTAAGCAATCTTTTCAGTTCATCTTTCAAGTTTTTGCTGAAATGAGTAGGTAGGTAGCTATTTTTAGTGCCTACTTCTCTGGTGCTATCTTTCTTGGTTCTGCTTCTGCTGCGGAGTAGACAAAGACAAAACCAACCCGGCGCCTCTTTCTTTAGGCATGTTGCTTGATGATGCTGATAGTACATTCTTTATAACTGCTTTGATTTATAGGTTGAAGTAGACCAATTCCTAAATGCAATTTTGGCCAACCGTGGAAAACCAGTGAATTTGTCGGAGTTTTTGACCGTTTCCATCAGTAATGTGATATGCTCACTGTTAATGAGTGTGCGATTCTCCAGTGATGATGCGCGCTTCAAAAAGTTCACGGCTCTTATTGAGGAGGGGTTCCGTCTTTGCACTTCTACTGGATCCACCAACTTTATTCCCAGCTTGAAATACTTGCCTGACATAAAAGAAATCAACAAGAAAATTGCTCAGGTTTGTAAAAAAAATAATGCGTTTTCTGCTAGATAAACATATGTAAATTTTGCAGCATTTATTTGCTCATCTTGAAAGGTGTAATTTGCTTACA
>JAANSP010003310.1:0-11487 GCA_036850745.1 Homidia socia
AAAAAAACAAGATTTTATGATTATAATAATTTGATTGCTTTTTAGTTTTTATTACTTTTCACCTTGCCGGGGTTTTTAATGACTGCGTACCGCATGCGATTCGGCAAAGATATTGCATGATGCACAAATTGTTAAGGAGGAGAATTCAAAGAAGAAAATGGAGTGAAGCTGAACCTAACAATGGCGTAGATAAATTGTTTGTAAAGGTTGACAATTATTATTAACTTGTTCAATATTTCGATCAATCAAACGCAGTAGTATCCATCCATACTACTACTACTACTATTATCTACATATTTGGAATTATTGTTGGCGAGGAATCGGGAACGGGAGTGTGCACAAAAGAAAACGCAGTGCTTCGTGTGCCTATTTTGATTATTAGTAAAAAATGATGATCATGATGATTCTACTGTTCTGCTGATCCACTTTGCAATTTTTTTGTAAAGGTTTTATTCATTATTATAGTAGATTCAGTTACACAAAGAAAGAATTAGATACGCAGTATAACAGTCATAAATTGAAAATTGCAATAAATCTTTCATTGACTGACAATTAGCAAGTCACAAAAGTCCGTGAGAGCCAAGACAAGATCGGCCAAGTGCGTAAACACACAGTTGGAAAGGTGGTGTAGGATGAATAAAAATGGACATAAAAATTTACAAACCAATGACATTCCCAATCAGCATTGATAAGACATTCGATGACTATTTAAAATATCATATATATTAATTTACTCAATTGATATTCACCAGTATCAATCAATGCATTTATGATAAATGAGCGTTGGCCACATTAATATATAATTGTCGGCTTTTTCTTGAAGGGCCAGTTTGTTTGATTTTTTAAAATAATTCTTGAATAGCATATTATTTGCACTTTTACAATTAGCGTTGCGACTGACATGGCACTTGGCAATTTACATGTAAAAATGTCAACATTCAACTTCGACAGGTGGACAGTGTAGCATTTACTCTACAATCATCATCTTTGAAATTCTAATAATATAGTTAACAATTAACCGACACAACACACAGGTATACCTATACTATACAGTAACGGCTACTGACAGTCCACCGCCAAATAAATTAAATCATTATTCATCCAATTTAAATATTTTAGATTATTATGTAAAAATGTCAAGTTCAGCCATTTCCAAATACAATGTGCATCAATAATTTTACTGCTATGATAAGAACTGCGCGATTTGTTATGAATTGATAGACCAATCAAAGAATACAGCGATGTAGGTATATAATGATTTTCAAAAAGCAACAATAAAAGCAGATTTTTTTCTACCATACCTCTTTTCATATTCAATTTTTTTAAAGTTGGTGGTCGCAGTGCAGTGTACTAGTAGTAGTAAGGATAATTGTTGACAATAGGCTTGTTTGTATTCAACATTTTAATTACCTTTTGCAATCTTATCTTTGTGAACTTAATCCATTTTCGACAAAAAGTACACCAACGTCAAGGTCAAATGGCATTCTTTAGAAATGTCAACTTTGCAGTTTTACGACACTACCACTGCTTAAAGTTTATGTTAATTATATTGACATTTCTACTTTTAAAATGCAATAGTTGATTGAATTTTATCAATAACTATCAGCGAATAATTATCAATGATAAAAGGAATAAGGTGTTTATTTGATTGAAAAAATATCAAATTGCTAATTAGTCGTTACTAGCAAGTTTTATTATTTTTATTTGGCCGTTTCTAGTAGAGCAAAAAGCAAAATTCAACAGAGCGCGCAGACATTTTGTAGCCTACTTGCAAATTTTATTAGTCTCACAAACTTGTTACAGTAGTTGTAACACAAGCAGTAGCTGTATAGTTGATCATTCACCTATATTTTATTTATTTAGGCACATAAAAACGTAATACGCTTGCATACCAATCGAATGTAGGTAGGCACTTTGTTCTTCAAACGACATTGCTGACTTTTTGATCAAGTTACTACCACAAGTGCCTCGTTGCTCTTATTGCTGATCTCCCACCCACAGACAGAGAAAAAACGAGACGCAGAAAAGAACAACAACAACAATCATTCTGCAATGTCCACTGTCGAGATTAAACTCATTGAAAGGTTTTGAATTGTAAATTAAATTGATGGACAAAATCAGCATCCCTAAAAGTCTCGTGCTGTTTAGTTGCTTTTATTACTACAGTACCTTCAGCCAGCAGCATCATATCATATTGTTCACAGCTTCTGCCGCAATGTTGGCGTGTGAGAGAAGGAGATGACTTAATTTATATGGAGATTTATTCAGTGAAGACAAGGAATTTTATTGTTTGATTGGCCTCTATATACATTGTACATATTAAAAAATTAGCACTCCATTCTTGCTTATTTTAATTATTGTTGCATAAAAAATATGGACATTAATATCTCATATAAAGAAGGAGATATAAGAATGTACATATGTACTCGTAGTATTTATGGAGGAATGAAAGCAAGGAGAAGGAGTGTGGAACTGGGGTACAGTGACATTTCTAAATCATTTCTTTATTGTCACGTTATACCATATTCAAACCAACTTGCTGCTATTTATTGATACGCACATTATTGCTAAAATAGATTATCTTGGTAATCGTCATCATTGTAGATTTTTAATGGGTAACTCCCATTTCTTATGCCTACATTTCTTAATGGCTAAATTTTCCTTTTACGAAAAGTGTATGCCTACTATAGCGTCAAATTTCGCTCGCATTTTTTCATTGAAAGGGAAAGGAATGTATGGAATTAGATTGTTATTCAGAAAAGTAAATTAGAAAAAGTCTTCAGAATTAGAGTAAAACTTGTAATTGTACAGTATCTGCCTAAATACATGTTTGTTGTTGATGATGATGATTATACATGTGGTGAAATATGGGATAAAATATATTTTGCTTCTGTCTTGGTTTGCGTGCTGCTATGTGCCGTGTTATTGTTACCATTTTGCCATAATTCCCAGGAGGTGCGTTTTGTCAGCAGGTGTTTGCCACTACCACCACAAAACTGTCACCATCTCACCAGTGACAGTTTGCAACTACTACCTTTACGTACCTACACCTTCAAAGGTAAGGTCTTGTTTGTTTGTACTGTATTCATGTCATGTTACCCCTTATCAACTACAAGTATCTGTATCGTCCAAATAATGTGGTGGACACACAAAAAACTTTGTCACAATCAGTCAATTTGCAGAAAATAGTTTTGTGCACATCCCTTCTGAACATTGACATTGTACCTCCTTTTGAATATATTGCAAAACAATTGAGGCGTTCGAGATTGAGCAGACATTCAAGTGTTTACAGAGAAGGTGTTTATTTATGAATGGGGATCACCACAAAATTATATATAAGCCTATTTTTGCATGATTTCAAGATTGAAATGACAATGTGTACTTTACTAGTGGAGTGACATCATATCAAAGGGATGCAAATAATAGCAATAATGTTGAATCATCATCAATTTTAATATCATAACCAGCGAGTGTCAGAAAATGGAGAGAGAATATAGTATCAGAATATAATCAGAAAGTACGAACCACACCAATAATAACAACAAGACAGCCACTTTGGCATTAAAAATAAATATTTCACAATTTCATGGAGTTTTGCTATCTTGGTATTTGTTTGATGATGTCTCTCAAGTTTCGATAAGGTGGTCGCATTATTTGCGGGTTTGTTTGACAGTTCCCCACAGTCCAACTTTTACTCTTCTTAACTTTTAATAACAAGGCAAAGGAGATTGGAATTAGAGATCGGTGTTGCATAATTATAAAGCTCGCATTTTTGAACTCATTCATTGACAAAGGATTGGACGGTCTCTGTGGGTAAATTTATTTGATCGGAGAGCTCCTTCACAATAATAATAAGAATAATCACAATCATTCTTGTAAAATTTCATAACAATGAGCGTGTTTTGAAATGACGTTTTTAGACAATTTATTTTTGTTGCTTTTCAAATAAGCATTATATTTGTTTAGAATTGCTCTAGAGTAAATGATTCTATAAGCCTATTGTGCATCGCAACAGCCCATTCCACATCAGTTGCGGCATCAAATAAAAAGAAACAAAAGAGTACATTAATAATTTGGCTCTTTGTCCGAGTTGCCATCAGGTATTCTTATACAAATTAAAAGCTAAATGGTTTATTAATGAGAACAATAAGAGCACTCGAATGACATAATAGTAATGATAATATTGTGATTATCTAGAATGAACTTTCAAAGTAAAAAACACCAAGTTCTTTTCATGCACACAGACATTTCGAAATGTGAATTGTGATTGTTTTCATCTCTCATTTGCGCATCTTGAAGCTAGCGAGCCCTTGGAAATGTCAAAAGGTTAAATTTGGTTTATTATAAATGCGGCTTTCTGATTTATTACCAGCAGATAAATGTGAGAGATAACCCCGATATTTAATTAAAGTAACTTATATACTTTACACTTTCGCAGTTTTGCACTGCATTTAAAAAAGTACCATGCTGCTTTTTCATTTTAGGTTAGAGCAGGGACTCAGGGACAAACGCTCGCTCAAATTGCAGTTTTGCAATAATACTTGCAGTACACAACAATACTGAAAAAACTGCAATTGCAATTCCATAAAACTACCGTCTCGCACATTATTTAACATTAGATGTCTATAAAAGTACACACCATGTGCACCATATTATTGTGCATAAACGCAGCATGTAAACACGTGTGTAACAGCAACTAAATGGTTAAAAAAAACTTGACATTAATTTTATATGCATGTAGTGCGGTAAAACAGAAAATAATTCGTCCTTTCTTGTTCCACACGTTCATTGAGGAGCAGAATAAGTAAACCTAAAATAGGTAG
Organism: Homidia socia; assembly: GCA_036850745.1. Classification (NCBI taxonomy): domain Eukaryota; kingdom Metazoa; phylum Arthropoda; class Collembola; order Entomobryomorpha; family Entomobryidae; genus Homidia; species Homidia socia. The sequence goes on from JAANSP010003310.1 coordinate 4,824, forward strand.
CTAGAATAGCATGCATTACAACAACTACTATTAAATGTAGTGCGGTAAAACAGAAAATAATTCGTCCTTTCTTGTTCCACACGTTCATTGAGGAGCAGAAGTAAACCTAAAATAGGTAGCTAGAATAGCATGCATTACAACAACTACTATTACAAACGAAAAGAATGATAATATTATTGGATAATTGTCTACCAAACTGACAGTGACAGATGTATTACTGATTCAACCATACCATTTAGGATTTATCACCAGTTTCACTTTACGCATTCATTCAGAGCCTACATCAAAGATCCAACACCTTTTGACTTTTTAACATGTCTGCTCATTGATTGTTACTATTTTTGTATTCTCTAACTATGGCATTAAAAATGTCAAATCTTTGACTCTTAATTTGCATTGTGCTCAGCTATCACATATAAATTATTTTATTGGATTCTTATTTGGTTACGCGTAATTTCTATGGTCTATATACCACCACAAGTAACACAAATCCAATTAGTAATATAAACGCTATTGCCGTTTGTTTGTCAACAAATCATTTTTACAGAGCGTTTACTACTATTCGTGGTAGAGTTAAACTTTTTTTGAAGGACAATAATAACTGCCACTTGCAATTTTTCGAAACAGCAGTTACCAATAAAACAGCCACCATTGCTCACCAAGTAATAATAAATGGTTGCCAATTAATGCTTTCAAATGAACTGGTATAAATACTTGTTACACAAAATTAAAATGCCTTTAGCCCTACGCCTACCATCATGAAAGGGCAACTTGACATTCTTTCCGTTTTAATATAAAAAACCAAAATGCTATAATAACCTTTATATATCCAAAAAATAATAAAAATTGGAGCAAGTTACTATTATTTCCCTTTTCCTTCTACAAGAAAAAACTAGAACAACACGTGGTTGTTTAATATATTTAGTCAAGCAAAGAAAAAACAATCATTATTGAAAGACGAAAAATATTACCATTAAGCCATCTAAATAAGGATCTTTATTGGTAGCAAAGATTACGAGTTTAATCCTATCCAAAAGCAAACAACAAGCAGCCAATATTATTAAATGTAGACTCAAGCGTGACAAAACAAGAGGAAGATTTTCCACCAGAAGGGGGTGATTACTTATAGAAAGAGACGACTAATATCCTAAAATTATGGTAAAACTTTAAACCACTATATATTATGATGGCTCATGTATATTTTTTAGTAATTTGAACTCAATATGTCAAGTGCGTGAATGAGCGCTGGCATGAATCTATTATTGTAGCTGCGCCCTAGTATACGCCACAACAATATTTGTGTTGGTGTGGGGTCTCACTGTCACACGACAACAATAGCTCTCAAGAAAAGAAAATCGTCATGTTCGTTTTCTTCTCTGCTATGCTACCTAATTGGCATGATTAGATAATTTTGATCTCATTGTTTTTTATTATATCAAACTGTTTATTTGGTTTGATTGTCTTGAAAATATGCAAGCCCTTAAACTGTTATATTCACATTTTTTTCTCAACTTACTCGACTTTTAAATATTTGGCCATTTTGAGCATTCATCATTTATTCGTCAGCATTGAATTTTTTGCTTGTTGAAATGAAAAACAAAAACGTTTCATGCAAACAGTTATTTTAACAGGGATCGCTTTCAGGTAGGTCAATATCACTTGATTAACTTATTATTACATGCAAAAAAATCACCATCATTGACCACACCACCTTCCTTTTTAGCGTCAATTGGGCTGCTGTTATGTTTGACATAATGATATTGTTTTAATAGTTTGGGCATTTAGTGATGCAAATAAGCTCATTTAGAGTTTTTCAAAGACCTCCTCTTGTGTATTTTACGATAGATAATTATGTATCACACGTTGTCGTAGATAGGCTGTGAAGGAAAGGTTAGTTTACTTGATGGGAATGTTTAGTGGATGTAGTGGGGAGATGCTATAATAAACGCAAATTTTGTAAACGCAGAGTGGTGTACTACTCATCAATTTTTACAAGTCATTAATCTTGTAAGGAGGTGGTTCAGGATACTTTGGAGGAGTTGCAGCGCACAGCAGGAGATGATCTAGAGGTATTTAATATTCAGTAGTACACAATCGATTTATACTAATTTGTGTAGAGATGTGTAGTATAATATTGTTTTGGTGCTACATTTTTTTTTCTTTATGAGCAAAAAATGGCTTGTGTACCATTTTCATTCATTCATGGCCGGTAATGCGATCACTGATTAGACCAGTTGTTGACACATCAATCATTTTGGGAGAGTTTCTTTTCTAGACAAAAAAAATGTCCACTGTCCACTTGAAAAACTTTAACTAACCTTACGCTAAACAAAACGACAAGATCTAGTAGAGTAGCCTATTGAAAAGATAAGCACTACATTTGTCAGAAGAATAAACTGACCCACACTACCTACTACTACTACTAGCAAAAGCGCAGTTTGCAAACCATATCACCATATTATTCTTCATCTGATTAATGATGATAAAAAAGTTATTATTCAATCAGATCAGTGTTATAGCCCGTTGGCCAGAAAAGTTTTGCTAACTTATTGGGTGGTTTGAAACTAACCTTACGCTAAACAAAACGACAAGATCTAGTAGAGTAGCCTATTGAAACGATAAGCACTACATTTGTCAGAAGAATAAACTGACCCACACTACCTACTACTACTAGCAAAAGCGCAGTTTGCAAACCATATCACCATATTATTCCTTCATCTGATTAATGATGATAAAAAAGTTATTATTCAATCAGATCAGTGTTACAGCCCGTTGGCCAGAAAAGTTTTGCTAACTTATTGGGTGGTTTGCAATTGTCATAAAATTGAATGTCAAATCAAATCAAAATGTGGTTTGCTTGCGCACGACAAAATATGACGAATAAACTAGCCGGATTTTTTTCGCCACTAATCTCTTTTCAACTTTCATTCACAACAATCATTTTTGGTAATATTAACATTTTATATTCATCCGTATTCATTCCATGTCAGAGTTGTAATATTAAATGGAATTTGCATTGTAATAGTTTTACAGTAGCAGCAGGACAGTAGTTATTATTACAGGTGACATGCAATATGGTGATTACTGATTACAGTGTAAATTTCAAACATTTCATTTTATACCCCACGTACAAATTTACCTTATCATGCTCACCTTATCTGTCACACATTTCATTATTATTATTATTATGTGTTCAAAAGGTTTCATTATTTTTTTGCATTATAAAATGGAGCAGAGCACCAAAAAACAATCAATCTTGCAAAAATTTGATTTATTAAGTAATTAATGATTCCCATTGATGAACTTGAATTGGCTAAATTACATGATTTCCAGGTGGAGGATGCAAGTACCTACGTCCACAAATTTTAGCTTGTGTTATACTGCCGGTGGTGGTGTTTTTGGGAACTGTGACTGACACATAAATTGTATTATATGATGCTTGACTGACCTATGAAAAGGGCCAATAGATAAAGTGTTTTGGATCAGCAGGGTATACATGACGTCCTGGCACCGCGGTGACGTGTTTGTGACCATTGCATTTGAAAAATTATTTATGTATCATGTCATTTCGGGGAATCTGGACGGACAAGAAAGAAATGGTTTATTATCATTTCGTGACAAATTCTTGTGTATAAACTTGCAAAATGCAGTTTGTGCGCTAATATTTTATGTCACACAGCGGGACGACAACAACAAAAGTACAAAAATTTAACATTGCTGCTGTCGTTAACAATTATCATTTGATATATATTAAATTGAAAACCAACATTGTTATTGCAGGACCCCCCAAAAATGTTTATTATCATGAGTTGTTAGAATTTTTTGATTCTTTTCTTCATAGATAACAAACTATTCAAAGTCATCAGTCAACTTAGACTTTTTAGCAATGTGAGCGAGAATTTTAGTTATCATCGGCTACTGGTATTCATGAAAACTTTTTTCATTGTTTCTTTGCTAAAGTCAGTATAGCAGATAACCTTTTTTTCAAATTGTCAGTAGACAATGATGATAACGTATAGTTGTAACATTTTCTGAAAATGACCAATGATATGATGATGATCATGATTGTCAATCAGTCATAAAAATCGGTAGACAACAATGAAATCAAGTTACAAAGTTTACCAAACTTGAATAAATTAGCCAATTAATATTAAATGTGGCAGTACGTGCTTGGATTATTTTTAAACGAATATTAAAGAAATTATCACCAAAAACATACTGTTTAGGTGGATGAGAAGATAAATGGTTTCAATTTCAATGCCAAGTATTGTCTGTATATGCGTGTCTTGCTTTGTTCTTGTCATTAAGTACAAATACCTACATCAAAAGGACAGTAAAGTTAATAGTTTTTTGTACCATCTTTGCATGAGAAACAAAAATAATTTAGTTTACCTGATCACCTGGCTCCTGGCACTTTTTCAACTTTTTCAACGTACAACTATAACTTTGACCTACAAATAATGATACGGACCTGAGCAGTTGCTTGCTCTCTTCATTCATCTTCATTCATTTAACTCAAACTCAGAAACGTCTTCACTCCTCTTCATTCACGTGAAGAGAAAACATTCGAACGCTTCATTCACTCCGCTTCACTACATGAAGCTCTTCATTCTTCTTCACTCACAAAGTGCACAAATAATTCCTTATTAATATTTTTTGGTCTATTTTAAAACAATAAAAGTGGCTGTGTTCAAAAATATTAAAACAAAAGGTTTTATAATAGCAATTATTAGCAAATAGCCTTCAATGTTTCAATTTGTGTCTGTTTATTAACGCGAATGAAGAGTGTGAAGATGAATCATGGCGCTTCATTCACCAAGAGTGAAGTTTGCTTCATTCATCTTCACTCTTTTCGTGAAGCCACCTGGACTTCTTCATTCCTCTTCACGCGTGAAGAGGCTCTTCACGTGAATGAAGAGCGTGAAGACGACATCTTCACTCTTTTCGTGAAGACACCTGGTCCTCTTCATTCCTCTTCACGCGTGAAGAGGCTCTTCACGTGAATGAAGAGCGTGAAGACGCTTCGCGTGAATGAAGACGCCCAGCTATGATACGGATGTTTTATTTAGTTACATAATATGCACTTCAGTTTTGATTTTCATGACTTTTATGAAAATATTATCGCGGGTATAATGATTATATAAGTAGGTATAACCATCTTGTTATCTTAGCATTGAATCATTAGATAATTACTAAAACAATATTATTCAATATACCTATTTGTATTGAGCTACCGTATAGGTAGCAAAGTGGCAATAAACTTTTTAATTACGATGCAAAAGTATAAATTTTCCTGAGGGAAGGAAGGAGTATAGAATATCAATCAGTTATTATCTCGCTCCATGCTGTGTGGCATGTTTTTCAGTGACAGTTGGTAATTAGCAGTTGGATTGGAAGAATTATTGGCCCGGAGCATTTTTAATGCTGATTAGTTTGCACAGAGCTAAACGGAATTCCTGGTAAAGAATCAAATCATGCCTACTTGCGCATAAAATGTACTTATTCCAGTTTAATTATGCTTACTTGTTGTTTGACATAATTTAATATTATTTTGAAATGTTATTGTTGTTATTTTGCTAGAAAAGTTTCGTCGGACTTGATGATGACGTACTTTTTATCTGTAATTTTATCTCATGTAATAAATATTAATTATATAATGATTATGATGACTAATAGCCAGTGAAGGCGATAGTAATATTAAGATCAAAGGGGGCGTTTTATGTGTACTTGAATGCTTGGGAAAATGACTCAAAACTCCCAATGTTCCCGGCTAGTGAACGTTTTTAAGTGAGTTGACCCAACAAAAATCACCAACCACCTATAATGATAATAGGTAATTCTATTTTACAATGTTAGTAGATTCCTTCCTAAAGGCATTCATGAATCAGATGAGTTACGTAATGAATGATGTGCATCAGTTTTTAATGCACTTAAGTACCTATTTATGGGCATAACCGTCAAACAGTAATAACTTGAGTTGTCTCAATAGATTGTTTTCTTGTTATTTACTCACTCCTTTGGATTTATTTCAAAAATAAAAAATGTCAATAATGTAAAGACTGTTTGAAGTCGGCCCTTCAAAACCTGTCATATTCAATGCAACTTTGCTACATTCCTATGAAACGTCATTTCGTTCAAAACTTTAACCTCCATTCTTTCTACTAAATAGTGGTAATGGTAATACTGACAGTAAGATTTAATCTTAACAAACTTTTATATCGTCTCGTATAGCCCCTGCCATGACCAAGCAACCTGCTAAATTATCACAAATAATTTCTACACTACTAGTCAGATTCAAGAGCAGGCATTAATAAAATACCTTATATTCTTATATATATGTTTAAGAGTTATAGACATAGATTGGCACACATAATGTATTTTGGAACCATTCAAACTTTATAATATTATTACATTCCAATTCCAGGCGACTGACTTTGCTTTCAAGTATGAAAAGTTTTCATGCAAAAATGATAAAAAATGTTTCATTAAACACAGGCCATGTGAATATTATTTTCATTTATACTTTGTAAAAACAAAAGCAAACAAGGATCAAGGATGAATAGATGAATATATCCTTTCTGCTAAGTAAGTAGCATTGTATGCAACGCAGCACTATGATTTTGAGGTTCTTTTTGTTTCTCGTACCAGTTTATCATATAAGTAT
>JAANSP010003311.1:0-11487 GCA_036850745.1 Homidia socia
TTTCTTCTTCTTTTCAATTTTCATCACCCACACACATTACTACTAGTTTTTAATCTCTAATAAACTTCCGTTTTTTTTTCTTCTTTCGCCTGAGCTTTTAAGCAGTTCAAGTATTGCTGCCTATATCCTCCTGATAATGTTGAGAGTTGCATGCATTTATAATAATGATGATAACCATTTAATACTAATGCACTGTTCAATTTTCAATGCATATTGGGAACCAAGTTCATATGAACGTAGAGGCCGCATGGACTCCACTGTTCTGATACTTCAACAAAACACTTTTAATATATTAGGTTACATAAGCGAAATATATGAACTTGACGACGACACGACGAGACAGTACTATCGATTCAGATTCATGCGTTGTTCTTGTTCACAATGAAAAAAGCCTCTAAACTCTAAAAGAGTAGTGGCAGCAGCAGATGAGATGAGAGAAAAGATGATGATGTCGGTGATGAGGAGACTTGTGTGACAGCACCAAGAAGAAAAGTTCATTTCTACTACTCCTGCTGTGGTGGTGGTAGTGTTAGCAGCGGCAACAACATCGAGAGAACAAATTATTATTAGCACAACATAGCTCACCAATAATAATAATAATAATAATTGATTTCTTATTGTTTGAATGATTGCTGGTAGGACGATTATTATGGGAATAATGCTGCTGCTGCTTCTTCTTCTTCTGCCTCTGTTGATGATGTTGTAGTTGTTGCTGCTGCTGCTATTGTTGATGATGATGGTGGTCAGTAGAGTTGCAGTTGTTCAAGTCACAGTCGCAGTCGTCGTAGCCAATTTGGTGGTCACCATCTTATGGTGATGATGATTTTCGCTGATTAGGAAAAGGGTGAGAAGGAGAGAAGTAAAAAAGAAAAGAGAGTATGTGTGTTGTTGAAACTACAATTATATGCATGAGAATGAACAAGCAGGAGCAAGAGAGCAGCAGCAGCAACAGCAAAATTTTGCCTATATAGATACATAATATGTTTTAAGTATTTCATATCCCTCAGTTTTTACATTTATTCTTTTTTTATATATTTTTTGAAGTAGTAGTAGCTGTAAAAGAAGTGGTATGTTGGATAGGAGACATTGTACACCGACCGAACCAAGAGCAGGCATCAGCAACATCAGACTATAATACTTCTGCTAGTAGTAGTATACGGTTGGAATTGTGTATTGTGGTAATCTGATGATGTAGGAAAGTGATCCAGAGAGAAGACGGCTGAACGTGCATAAACATATATATCGTGCACGCAGAGAGAGAGAAAAAATATCATCTTATATGATGTAGTTTTGAAGTAGCACTATATCAACTAGACCTATTAGATCTCTCTCCCTCTCTTCTATATTTGTATAAAGCATCATCGCATGGCATATAAGGTTTGTGTGCCTACTACTTAGGTATATTATTATTATTGCCGTGTACCTTTATAAGTTAGCCAGCTTGTAACAGCAGCAAGCAACCGAAGGAACAACAACAGCATGTTGTTTTTAAGAGAGAATGGGAGAAAAGAGTACATGAACGGGTGAAGGAGAGAAGAGGACGAAAAAATAACTGCTATGTTGTTGTTGCTGCTGCTGCTGCTTTTGGTGGCTCTTCTCTGTGCGAGCGAGCTCGATTCATGCATTATAATAACCCTGCAGTTGTTGTAAGTGTGACTGGTGAACAGAATGGGAGAGAGAGAGAGAGGCTGCCAGGCTGGTTAGTCTAGGTCTCTGAAAAGTCTTTTTTTTTCATAAATATAAAGCCAGTTCTTGTCCGTCTCTCTTTAGGCATTTTACATTATCGCCAAACAAGACCAAAGTCAGCGTGAAGAAGCATATTATGTAGTCATTCTATAAAAAAGGTTATCCAAGTCAGTCACCACCACCAGCACTTGAAACGGCAGCAGCGGCAGCAACAGCACTAACCAAAATGCAAGTATCAGTATTAGGAAAATGTTTTGCCTTTGATGATGATCATCATGATGATGCCCAGAATTTCCAAGTCTGTCTCTGTACTTTACAATATATTCTTCCGAATGTTCATACTTGTTTCCCAGTAGTACTGGTTTGTACATACATTATGTAAAAAGTATAAAACATTATCATCCAATATATAAATATATTGTCTTATAAAAATGTACACGGATTGCTTTTTCATGCATATTTCATGATTTCATCACTTTGTGTCTATCTTCAGCAATGTATATAGTCAGTTCAAGCAAGCAAATTGCCGCATGCAATAATATATCAGTGCAATAATCAGGGGATGTGTGCTTGCTTACTTACTTATATAACTTGTTTTTTATATTTTACTTCCATCCTGTCTTGTTTTGTTCAAGCATTAAATATGCATGAATATAATAATAATGTTGTACATAGTACTCAAGTTGAGGAACAAACATGAAAAAAGCGGACAAGATAGCAGAGAGAGAGGAGCAAACCGACACCACACAAGCCAGGCAACCCACCACCGCTACCACCAGAAACACATAAAAACATTTTTTGTGTGTATCAATTCTACCTTGGCATTGGCAAGGCTGAACTCAGAAACTCCATTTCCATACCTTGCGCTGCATCATCATCATCATCATCATCGTGTCGTCGTCACCACCACATTACCATCAGCAAAAGGAAAAAAATAATAGTTAATAGTTTGTCTTCTTCATTCTTTCTCTCTTACAGCAAGTATAATAGAAAGAAGTGTGTTCAATCTACTACCTCATATCAACCAACCACAAACACACGAGTTAGTGTACCGATGAGGTAAAGGAGAGAGAGGGGAAGAAAAGCGCATTAATAATACAATATTTTATTTCCACATTGCACTGGGGTGACCGAACAACAGGAGAAGAGAGAAAAAACAGTGTAGGTATACAACAGCAGAATATTTCAGAGTGGGCGCATATAAACTATTACTCTTTTAGTTTTAGACTACAACTTGTAGTGTTGTTCTAGCTTGCTGCGTTTTCAGCGTTAGTAAATATATTAAGAAGAAAGACAACACTGCTGCAATATGCAATGAAAACATATGCATTTCAATTTTTTTTTACATGTATTTATTTTCTCATCTATCTCATCGTTTTTTTTTGCCAGTTAGTAAGGGTTATAGTCAGGGCAAACAGTCAAGTGTGCGACGAACAAATAAATAATAGTCATCATGATTAACCATCATCATTCCAAACTTGCACATCCGTGCAGTAGAAATAACAGCAAACCATATTATAAGTGAGTTGAAATAAAATAATGTTATAAGTCTGTCAGATTGAGATAGTCAGTCCGCCCAAGGCAACTTGCCTACTAGCTAACGCGCCTTCACTCTATGACCGTGCGATGTAAAATACTTTGCTATGGATCATATGTTTTTTGTTTATCGGCTAGCTGTACACGGGAAATTGTGGCTATGGCATGCTAGATCGGATAGATAATATATATGAATACTAAATTACTAAATATTCATAAATGCTATTAACGTGGAACGGGCAAACTTTGTATACCTAATATTGACATTATTACATGCCTAATGCCTATATGGTGACCGTATTATATACATGACACAATCCAATATATACCTAGTAGACATGTAGGCATTTGTGTGTTCTCAAGCTTCTACGTTGAAAGTTGTACAAATAGCTTTTCGCTGGTCCAACTTTTGCAAACAACCTAGGTATAAAAAAGTACTTTTTATATGCGTCATGTCCATATATACCTACTGTATGTATGTATATATTGACAACAAAAGGCCAGGCAAACATTGAACCAAACCGAGAAGGCATACAGGCTACTTGATGACTACATCGCTTCCTCCCGCAGTATAAAAAACACAGTGTATACACATGCATATCTCTCATTATTCTTTATGTTGTTGGCAATACAACTTGACTTCACTTTTGGAGGATGCTGGATAGTTATTGTTAGATGCCTATACATAATGCATGTGGAAGAGACTCTCTTCATGAGAGAAGCAAAAGCAGCAGCGAAAAAGAAGGATGAAGTGCTAGGCCAGGTTCAATGCTGGACCGCTGACATTGAAATGGTTAATACAGCAAAATAGATGCAGCAATATCATCGTCCTCTTTCACACAAAACGGCATGGCAGCAACCAACAGCAGCACAAGCTCTACGCTGAGAAAGATCTTTCTTTTAGCATCTCTTCTACCACCACTCGCTTCGTCGTCGTCGTCATCACCATCATCATCATGAGCTGCGGAACAGCAACGTTTTTTTATATCACATCATGGCACGGTATCCACTATAGTCGCTCTCACTGCTTTCCTATCTCCGTTTTGCTGTCTGCTACCTATTTCGCTATTAGGTATTATATCTATGTCTACATGCTACTACTATATAAAGCGCTATAGTGTATGTATTTTTTATATGTTACATGATGTTTAAATGCTTTTCTCACTTGTGATCTTTCTATCGCAAAGTAGAAATCGGATCATGGACCGGAGGAAGCTGAAACTAGCAGGCAAAAAGCACCACCAACCCCACCATCAGCAGAAAAGAGAAAATAGCAAGCTTTTTTAATGTGTGTGTAGGTACAAAATGTAATATAAAACGTCTGTCTGACTGACGTCCTTCTCTGATGATACCTTTTCAGAGTAGTGGGGTAAAAGACATTGTATAAATACAGCAAACACGGCAGCAAAGTTAGGTTGAGCTGAGAGCGCCGTCGCTGAAAGTGACACTTTGACTTTACTCATTCTGAGAAAAAATGGAGGAATATATGCATATACACTACTATATTTAGCCATATGTATGCATACAAAAAAGTCAATAATAGTATGATGACGCTTTTTGCACTCTTTAATCTTGCTCGCAATTTCGTTTTATTACATTGCATAAACGCTTGGGAATACCAAATATGAAAAGATCAAAGGTATCATAGTTATTTTAGTTTAAAGGATGCACGGTCTACAAAAGAAGAAAGCACAACATAAAATTATTATTTTGCTCTCTGTAAAAAAAGCTTGTGAAAATGAAAACAAGCATGGGTAAAAATGTTTGCTTAAGAACGAAGAAGGTTGAAAAAAGAAAAAAAACTAGAATAGTTTTTCCATTTAAAAGAATAAAAGAATGCTACTTGCTATATAGTAAAAATTATTGAAATGTGTGTTTTTAATATTTTTTTATCGAAATAAATGCGGATATGCAATATGAGCTGAAAAAAAGGCTGTCGAAAATCTAGATCCTGTCTGTCTTTGAATAAAACTTTATTGCGTTGGATTCAAAATATGTCTTTGTATGAATAATAATAAGTGAGAGTATGCATACGTGAATACGCAAAGTAAGAATGATAACTGCACATCTCGCCACCATGTTTATTATTTCGAAATGTTATATAAAATCAAGATGTAATTTTCACTGGTTTATTAGAATATTAAATATGTCGCATCGCAAAGAATGGGTACATAATAATTGTCTTTTGTAAAGTGTTGTGACAAAAATATTGCAATTAAAATCATAGATATTTTGACTTTCTTCTCAATATTTTTATTACCTTTTTATTTCTTTGTTCAAAAAACCCTTACATGAAACGCATGAAAGCAATTTTTTTTAATTTTGAGAAAATTTATAATAGGCTAGTTCTGGCAAGTCACAAAAAATACATGACTTACATGATGTAGCACCATTATCTTTTTAATTTTTTTATTAAAGATTCCTGGAAGGGCAAGATCAACCTGTAGGCTGTTTCTCATAACCCTTTCAAATCTTCCGATACCTTTACTTTTTGAAACCTTCCGATATTATGGTCCAATGAAATTCTTCGTTCCGAGTGAGAAAAATTCAAGGGCTTCGTCTGGTCGTCTGGTTTCATCTCTGCTTTGGTATATCCTTCTTGTTCTTCTTTATAGGATCCCATCAAGATTGCATTTTTTACAGAGTCAGAATAATAAATACAGAGACTTGGAATGTGGATGAGCGTGTGATACGTTGAAAATATTTTGGTGTCTAGGAATGCTTGACAAAGTCAAGTTGATGCACTTGTATCTCCAATTTTTATACATGAGAACCAGAATATTATGTAACACATTGACTGAATGAACAAAAATTTTGATAGCCGGAATGTTTTAGAGAAGATGGGTATCAACATTGGTGCAGGGAGACAATGTGTATCCTTTCTACTTTGAACGGCAGACTTTTAAATTTTCAGGAATCCGTGGAACTCTGTGAATTTTGATGTAAGATCTACTACATAAAATCAAGCTCCACACCTGTTGTTTAATCCATTACATTCATCATGTAATTTAATACCTTGTATAAAGTTTCAATACTTACATATCATAAAAACTTTGAAAAAAGTTTATTTGAAAAAAATCGCAGCAAAACTGGCCGACTGAAATCAGATTCTGAATAAAACATTGTGCCTAATATTAATTTATTAGTAAGAATCATGCAAAACACTAAATTACATCTAAAGTAAGAAAATGTTTACATAGATGTGATGTATAAATATTAATAACAATAATAATGTTCTCTTCCCATGTAGAACGGAATCAAAAAACTTTGTTAAGCCTGTTTTCATTAGACGCTGTCCTGTAAAAAAGCCTTTACACTTTGTTTGGTCTTATCATAAGTCAAACAAACTTCTCTGCAAAAAGTTAAAAAGCTTTGCAATGTCAACTGAGCTGATCGGATCAGCAAGTTTGTCTAAAGTCAGCAGGATGCACGTAATGCAACCAACTACAAAAACTTTTGGCAACGGTTTCTATTTATTTCTTATATTATTAAGTAATACCGATGCTTTAGACGTGGCTTTCAACTCCCAAGAAGATCAAGCACCAAAAATAATAACTTATTTGTATATGAATGAGAATTACTTTACCTTTTACACATCTTCTCATATGACAATATTTTGTAAACCTATTAGTTTAACACGGCTATAATGTTACTAGTTACTTACTAGCCAACGCATGTACCAGTGTTATTTGGATGCATCGTGTAGGAATAATATAAAAAGTAATAACGTTGAATGACTGTCAAATGAGATGCTACCTTGTTATATGATGCCGAGCTAGACCAACTTTTCTCAGAGACAACTTCTCTAGTGTTAAAGCATTAGCAAATGTCGAAATGTCAAAGCGAAAGCTCTAGCCGGTAAAACCCAGTTTTTATACCAAGTCGTTTATAAAAAATTAAAACTAGAACTGCACAGGGCAAACTGTGTATTATCATGTAGAACAATTCATGACAACGACGACACTTGCTCACTGCGTGTAATGCATTATATCATTGACAATGGTTTATGTACATAATAATAAACGCTTATAAACTCTAATTTGGAGATTTGTCTATGAAAAACGATGATGAGGATTGTTATGTCGGTGGTGTTTATAAAGGCTATAATAATTTGTAGAGAATTTAGCTTGGTACAAATATATATACATAATCAAACGCTGCATCTAACACTTTTAACTGTCTGTCTACTGTTGTAAGAGCCGATAGAATGCACACTTTAAAAACCATAATTGCCAACATGTGCGGTGCAACTTGTGATAATGAAAATAATATAACAAGTTGTGTAAGAAGTATAGTCATGAGACAGCAGCAGCAGTGGCAGTAATATTTTTATTCTACAAACCATAATTGCCAACATGTGCGGTGCAACTTGTGATAATGAAAATAATATAACAAGTTGTGTAAGAAGTATAGTCATGATGAGACAGCAGCAGCAACGGCAGTAATACTTTTATTCTACCGTTTTCGGTTACTTTAATTTCTTTCGTTGGAAATGCCTAAAAATGCAGATGCATGTAAAACAATAAACAATATTTGCAAAAAGTCAGATAATTTTATTTTCGACAAAAATTTAAGGTTGTCGAAAACATCATTTTGGTGGTTGGGTACATTTGTTACACAAACGTACAGGTATGTATGTACAAACGATTATTTTAGGTGGTAAGTTATCTCATGTTATATTCATGCATGCATTTTATTAGTTACAAGAGAAGCTTCTTCCTGCTGCAATGAACTAACTAATACGCGCGGCAAAGGTAACCTACCGCAGAATTCTCAAGAAAATAACAAGTTCATCAAGGATGGTCTGACAGGTTCTTCTCCCTTGTCGGTTCCTTTTATTCTGCAAAATGACAGGAGGTAAAGTCACTGAAACCTGGTGTAAGGATAAATATTATGCATTTTGCCTAAAGTACCTCCGTTGTCAACTTGAAATATGAAACAATGCAACTTTTGTCAATAGCTTGAGCATTAATATCAAGTTTTGCTATCGTATAATCATCACAAGTGGAAAAATGCCCTCTAGTCTTCTTTCCTTTGATTTTTTCTCCGTAGTAGTTAAATAATATATATTTGATGGCAGTACTTATATGATGTATGAAATGGTCTACAGTAAAGATATTATGGTAATACAGCAACAACAGCAAAATCGTTTCCTCGAACTATGTTAGTGAACAATCTAGATCTTATCGAACAATGGCTAATAGCTTGCATAGAGTCTCTTGAAAAATCTCTCAAAACGCAGATAAGCTCTAAAAGTATAATACCGTATCTAAAAAGTATATGTACGTTGCAAGGTATACAAAAAGCAATACGCAATGAGCTGGCAAAGACAAAAAAGCTGTGCAAAAACAAAGGATCGCCGGTGATTCAAACGTAAATTTTGAAAAACAGTCAAAATAAGCAATTTTTGGGACACACAGAGGTACAAGACAAGTGTCTTTTCCCATTTGACTGGCGTACTACAACACGCCACCACCGATTGTAATTTCAAAATGATTAGGTACAAGGTATTCACAAATGACAGAGAGCTTAGGAACGAAACATGAACCCAAGCAGAAAATCCTCCGAAAATCATTTGAAAACAGAAGTAGTACCTTGTTATTATCCAAGAAAGATAAATAAAATGGCAAAAGTACATTAAAGTAAATAGTCAGTAATAATATCATGTCTTGCTTGATCATATATTTTTATCCTTGCCACGTCCAGAATCTCGTTTTTCTCAATGAAGAAGAGGAGCAGTGTAACAAGAAAAAGGACTAATAACACACTACTTCTTCACCCGCAGATAAAGTTAAATGCACAAGGAGCAGCAGCACTTACTTTTAAAGAAAGTACTCCTGTTTATTTTCACAAGAAATTTGCATTGTATGAGAAAGAGAGGAAAAAAGAGGTAGAAAGAACTCGTCGTCATCGTCAGCAAAATAGATATTTTTTGTGTGTACCACCAAACCAAAGTAGTATTCATTTCATCATTGTCTCCCTATTTTCTCTCATTCATGTTTCTCCTCCTCAATCTATACAATGCATTTTCGTTGTTGTATGATGTTGCATCCCGATGATGTGTGGATGGCGATGATGATCACCTTCATGATTATATTTTTTTCTTGTTCAGCTGTATTTTTTTCTCTTGTATTTATGCATGTATAATATGTAATCAGGTTGACTGTTGATGATTTTCTTTTTAACTTGTATACTGATAATCCTTAATATACTTTGTAAAAAAGCACAAGCAGCTAAACAAATTATCCTTAAGAGGAGAAGAAGTTAAAACACGTTTTTTACTCATACTCATTCAAAGATATGCCATTATTATTATTATAGCATTTTGGCCACTATCCAGCCAGCATCTTTATACTTGTATATATATTGTCTTAATACATTTATGTATATACCTTTCTGCCTACCTTTATAAATTTCAGACAAGAACACAATTATATTGCTTTTCCATTCTTTTGTTTTACTTATTCATCGTAGGTGCTCTGATAGTCTTTTTGAATTGCTGTGCTGCCGAATTGGTACCAATAGTGGTAGTACAGCGGAAAAGTACCTAATCGACTAACCCTCCTCACACAATATAGCATTTTGGCCCCTATCCAGCCAGCATCTTTATACTTGTATATATATTGTTTTAATACATTTATGCATATACCTTTCTGCCTACCTTTATAAATTTCAGACAAGAACACAATTATATTGCTTTTCCATTCCATTCTTTTGTTTTACTTATTCATCGTAGGTGCTCTGATAGTCTTTTTGAATTGCTGTGCTGCCGAATTGGTACCAATAGTAGTAGTACAACGGAAAAGTACCTAATCGACTAACCCTCCTCACACAATCATCTTTAGGTCTTTTCGTTAGACAGAACATAATCATTACCTTGTATACCTGTCAAGAAAGTTAGGATTCATCTGTAAATAGCTAGTCCAAGGGCATTTTAACCTGTTGAGATGTATATATACCAACACACCTGCATCATCCAGATATAAAAAAGTTTTGCTTTTACTGTGAGTTTGAATGCACTGAGCAACAGAAATACCAACAAATTGTGAATTTATTGGCAAAACCCTGCTTCTGTACATACCTAGTCTTGCTCTATGAATTAAATTTCAAAATTATTAAAAATTAAGTACGGCTTTGGATAAAAAATTAAAAGTTAGGATTCATCTGTAAATAGCTAGTCCAAGGGCATTTTAACCTGTTGAGATGTATATATACCAACACACCTGCATCATCCAGATACAAAAATTTTTTGCTTTTACTGTGAGTTCGAATGCACTGAGCAAAAGAAATGCCAACGAATTGTGGGTTTATTGGCAAAACCCTGCTTCTGTACATACCTAGTCTTGCTCTATGAATTAAATTTCAAAATTATTAAAAATTAAGTACGGCTTTGGATAAAAAATTGACTCTAACTACATACTGAGATTACTGAGACAAAATAAAACTCTGAGAATATGGCAAAATTTTGGCTGTTTCGTTTTATACAAAACTTTCCTTATGTACGGAATGACAATGAATGAATGACTGCACTGGATGTTTTATCCTTCATCTTGTACAAAAGTTCATCTCCAAGTGTTTATTTTGAACAAAGTTAGTATATTATTTTAGATGCTCTCGGTATATTTATTGGCAAAACCCTGCTTCTGTACATACCTAGTCTTGCTCTATGAATTAAATTTCAAAATTATTAAAAATTAAGTACGGCTTTGGATAAAAAATTGATTCTAACTACTGAGATTACTGAGATTACTGAGACAAAAAGAAAACTCTGATAATATGGGAAAATTTGGCTGTTTCGTTTTATACAAAACTTTCCTTATGCACGGAATGACAATGAATGAATGACTGGACTGGATGTTTTATCCTTCATCTTGTACAAAAGTTCATCTCCAAGTGTTTATTTTGAACAAAGTTAGTATATTATTTTAGATGCTCTCGGTATCGTTGATATGATAATATGAAATAATATGCTATCGGTTATTTGTACTTAACCTTTTTAGTCATAATAATGCTGTCATGCCGCTGCTTTATGAATACAATGTAATGTTTCGTCCATTACTTGATGCTTCTCTTTTCTCCTTCACCAGACTAGATACAAGATCCAAGCATAATATGGTAATGTTCTTCTCTTTCGTCGTTTCTGCCTATACCATTAAATACAGCATTTAGTTTATCCCTTTTTTTCATGATCACCACGAGCAAAAGCTTCATACGTTTGCGAACGTACCACCACCTTCTACCATATTTATTTATGCATTACGTTGC
>JAANSP010003312.1:0-11486 GCA_036850745.1 Homidia socia
AGATGGTGTTCAATTTTATCTGACTTTGCAATACCCACCATTTTGAATGAAATAAATTAAAACGGCGTCGAAATGCTTTATTTTTTGTCAATCATTTTATTAATTTTCTTCCATGCCGTTACAACCCCGACTAACGTCTTGTGGAATAGGCAAAAGAATCCGTTCTAAATTTAATTAGTCTGTAATTAACCTCCTGTGGATTAACCACCATCTGCGCATACCGTTGAAACCGAGTAGAGGTAAAAAGAAGATTGCCAGCCCCATCAAAGGAAAATGTATCCGGCCACTGGAAATCCCTTGAGCTCTGCACAACCCGTGTTGCTCTCGGCAGTTGACTGGGATTCCCATTTGTGTCAATGCTGTACACAGCAGACTCGGGTAAGCTTCCAAAATACCAACGACCCCGATTGTCCATCGCAGCCCCGTCCGCTTGTCCCATTGGTTTTGCGCCCAAGTCCTGAACAACGCTATCAGGCAGCATGGGATTCTGTTTGAGTGTTGCACTGTCCTTCAGCACTGATGTTGGCACATGGTAAATGTGATCGCCCGCTATTTTGGAGTAGTACAGAGTGGAATAATTGGTGACGCCCAAGTCCTGGACAACGCTATCAGGCAGCATGGGATTCTGCTTGAGTGTTGCACTGTCCTTTAGCACTGACGTTGGCACATGGTAAATGTGATCACCCGCTATTTTGGAGTAGTACAAAGTGGAATAATTGGTGGATCTTGGAGTGAGTCCTAGTCCAGTTTGGCCAAAGCCGACCAGCGCAGTGACGCCATCGATTGTGACAGCAGCTTTGCTCGGATCTGGTTGCATTGTTGAATGCACCGCAAACCAGCTATCGTTATTTTTGTAATCGTACACGACTATGCTGCAGGTAAGGTTCAAATTGGAAATGTAGCCGTGGCAGTCTTCTCTCGAGGTGCAGGCAATATTTATGTCCTTAATTGCATTTGTGTCACCAGGAACTACTGCATTGGGAAAAGAGTAGGTTCTTTCTACCGCGTTGGTGTTTAGGTCGTAAATGACCAGCTTTGCGGGACACAGATTTCTGGGCATTTCCGTGAGAAGGTCGACTCTTCCAACGTCCACAATCCAGAGACGATTGTACGGGTCTAGCTCCATGGCTTGGACTAGTTGCAGTGCAGAGCAGTCACCAACCTGCTGCATTTCCCAGCTGGGAAAAGGACTTAGCTTTGGACCCTGGTTTCGCTTGAAAAGTTGGTCAACGTAGGATTTTTTGTAGGGGATTACGTTCAGTGTTGAGGGAACTCCAGGGCGGTATCTTGGCGTGGCAATGAATATCATATCCCGGTATATTTTTATTCCTGTGGGGGCGCAGTTGATGGGAATGAAACCGCCGTTTTGAAGCAGCTCATTTCGAACCGAGTCGTTGGGAAATGTGTAGTCGACTTGCTTCCATTCGTAGTACGTTTCGTAATTCGACCATTGTGATGATACGAAGGAATGGAGTGAAAAATAGAAATAGGAACTCGGGGGAAAATGAAAATATGGCTTTCATTTTGACACCAAAATATTTTTAATGCAACCTTTGTTTCTGAATGAAACTTTCAAAATGCTTGCGTTCCCAGTACCTAGCTGCTTATTAAGTACCTAGATTTTTGATTGTGCTAATAATAATCGTATCATGATGAAGATAAACATTTGCTGCAAGACAATAATTGCCAATTAATATTGAATTCACACCTTTCCATAAATCATTTTTATTGCGTGTAGCCGACATTGACGAGAGACTAAACAGAGGAAATCAGACATTTGGCACAATTGCTCAAGACCAAGTTCACTTCCACGTGGAGTCAAATCTTTTATTTAACCTTGCTGTCATCTGCTCTTCTATTTTCATTTTATTCTCCCAAACGCAATGTAATTTGACTACCTATTTTGTTAATGGTTGCCTAAAAATATGTGGAAGTGAATGTTTTTTTTTACTACAAAACATTCTCTTCGTAAATTGTCAATTTAAAAAATACCTACGTCGTAAATAATGATAACGTGACAAACGAAAATTTAATTTATAAAATACTGTACTTTTTGTGAAAAAATAAAACTTTAATGTTAAAAAACTGGGCATATCATGACATTTATCATTTTGATGCTGAATAAATTCCACATTTTAATGAAATTCCAATAATTAATCATTTTTATCGCCAAAATGTATTTACACTTGATAATTTATATTGTTGTGCATGTACTTACAATTATAGCTTGACACGATCATCTCATCAAGACCATTAACACTATTTACACCACCTATTCAACAGGATGTGCATAGATAATTATTGAAAAAAAATCAATCAGGTCAACAACATCAGAAAAACAGCAGATCATCATTCATCATATTTTTGCATAAATAATACATAATAAAAGACAAGAGCATTCGCTGAACATTTGCTCATTCTCCACAGAACATCGACATCAAACAACGAACTTTTTTTATCCATAATTTCTTGTCTTCCTAAATCATTCCTATCACATTTTTCTAATATCGCCAAAATGTATTCACATTTGATAATTTATATTGCTGTGCATGTATACTTACTATTATAGCTTGACACGATCATCTCATCAAGACCATTAGCACTATTTACACCACCTATTCAACAGGATGTGCATAGATAATTATTGAAAAAAATCAATCAGGTCAACAACATCAGCAGATCACCATTCATCATATTTTTGCATAAATAATACATAACAGAAGACAAGAGCATTCGCTGAACATTTGCTCATTCTCTACAGAACATCGACATCAAAGTCATCAAACACAACGAACTTTTTTTATCCATAATTTCCTGTCTTCCTAAATCATTCCTATCACATTTTTCTAATGTCAGTGTTGATAAGTGCCAAATTTGTGAGTTTAACCGTAAATCAAAAGCGACAAAGTGTGATGATGGAATGGAGAGAAACAGACACCAGCTACAACCAGAAACTTGGGAGTGATGACTTTAATTCAATACTGATTTATGCTTCATGAGGCATGATGATGGTGATAATCATGTTAATGATGATGATGTGATGAGCTATTCAAAAAAATCCACTTTGACAATAAAGCTACTACTTCAAGTTGTTTTGCATTGCAGTAATAATAATAATTATTGTAATCGTCACAAATAAAAAAATGTGTGAGAAAAGCCACTCAACTCAACAACAAGTCAGCCAAAAGCCAGCTTTTTTCCTAGATGAATTCTTTTGTAAAGCAGCCAGATTAAATGAATAAAACAGCTTCTCAAAAATTCCGAATAAAAAGGATTAGCTTAGCTTTCTTCTTATTTTGCTCAAGCATCATGATCATGACAAGTGGAAAGTTGTAGTAGAAAAAAAATTAAATGTCAAGTCCAATAAAAAGTCATAACTCACCAAAAGAAAATACATTTGCAAAATAAAAAAGTGGATATCACCACCACCGCAAAGTGGAATGATTCTGATGATGTTGGGTGCTTGTGCCTGGTTTGTCTCATCATCATGATGAAAATACATAGCTTTTGTTATTCAGTAAGTAGTGTAGTTGTTGTTGATGTTGTCTTCTCTTCTGTCGAGTCACTGACTGACTGACACCGCTGAATAAAATAGATGAGATGAGATGAGACGAGGCAATGGCCCCTACATCAACTTATTTATCTTTTGAACACCCAAAAGATCAACAAGAGTAAAAATACACGCATCGGATTTAGAGTTAAATTTGAACGCTGTAGTAATCGCAATTTCGTTTCACTTGGCGTTACATTCTGCTGATATATTATACCAACAAGTACACCATAAACTGTAGCTCTTGTATTCACCGACAGCAGCAATGAGCATTCTCATGTTACATAATAATAATAATAACGAATGCTAGTAGTTGATAATGATGATAAGACAGGGGTAAAATGTACGCATGATAATGATAAATAAAATAATGGTATTTCTTTTCTACCGAAACAACTTATAAATAGAAATGGTGAGAGTTAAATTATATCATCATCATCATTCTCTTCTTTATGTATCTCCACATATGAACAAACTCAAGCTGCAATGCAGTTCCACTTGAATTTGTTTTCTGCAGTTTTCCAACCAGCAACAATAAGCAGCATCAGCAGTAGTGCTAGCTCATCTGCATTTTATCCACTTGACTCACTCAGCTTGCTGGCTTACTGCCTAAAATAATTTTGCTGGTTTGCGTTTTCTGCGTGGTTTGAATTTGCACAAGTAAACAAGCATGTTCATTTAATATGCATATCTGTCCAATCAATTTAATTGACTTTACTTTTTATTCTATTAATTCATCTCCTGTGAATTTTTTGAAACTGTTTCAAGCAGGAGCAGATGCAGTTAAAACACCTTGTTTATCAGCTAGTTTCCGTAAATGTAGTGCAGTGTAAAATTATTCTTCTGAGAAATCATCTTCATAAAAATCTGCAACTTTGATAGTATACCTTGTATAGAAAATACACATATACCTTCATATTAGTATGTAATATCATCATCATCCTTTTGTCCTTTCCAAGCCTCACATATATTTTGGAATGCAGCAGCAGGGACGAGTTTAAACAACTGCTGCTGCACTGCACTAAAATAAAATTTATGGGTGGCAATATGCTCTCTTCTCCTCTCCTCCTCCTCCACCACTTGACTGCATTGCACACACAAAGGTTCATTTGCACAGTCTCCTCAATTAGATAGGAAACAAGCTAAACTGGAAGAGAGATGTGAAACGAGGGAGAACGCTGCTGCTGCTACGCCATATACCACCACGACGAGGAGGATGATAGGATGAGTAGATAAATGAGCACAATATTCGCTCAAGTTACATTGATGATGATGATGCGATTTGCTGACTCTGCCTAGTTGTGCCAAGCATATTATTGTACTTATAATATTATAACAGTATGGTGTGGTTACCTATTTTATCTCATCAGTAATGTCATCATTCATTTAACTAGTATATTATACTCTTGCTCTTCTCTGCTGTGGTCTACCAACTTTAAAAAAATAAAGTACCTAGTTAGATGATGCAATGCAGGAAGCACCCAGTGAAAAAAAAACAGTTTAACTTTTTAAGTGAAAACAGTCAAGAGCCACACACGTTTATTATGAAACTCTGTATTGCATACAATTAAAAGTTTAAAAGAAACCGGCTTTTCCGTGATTTCTTATCATATCACAGCGCATGCACGGACATGAGGATAGTGAATAGCATGAAAACCGATTAGTATTTTAAGCAGCTATATCCCAAATCATATAACCGTAAGGTGTTAGGATATCCACTGCAATTTCTATGCACATTTCTACCTAAGCCAGCTACATATTGTTTTCCCGTAATTTACCTTCTATATATTGTACTCATCAGCAGCAGCAAAGCAGATGCAAGAAAAAAAGTTACTTAAATGTTAATAAAAACGTGGTGTTTTCTTTTTATCTGATCCTCTCCTCCCTTCCATTTTTCGCTGAACTTTCCGTTTATTCTTTATGCTACTCCTTTAATCATATAATAATAATGAAGTTGGAAGCAAGAGATAACGCACAATGCACAATTTCGGTAAAATATAAGAATCCAGTATAGTTGCACGCTGCCACGAATACTAATAATATACTATAATATGCAGTGTATAATTTGTTCTTTCCAGCTTTAATCATCATGCTCATCTAACAAAATATTACTTTTTATCTTTAAGTGGTAATTTGGTTTCTTTTCTGCTGCTGATGGAGTACTAGCAGTAGTAGCAGTTGAGGTTGAGAAGATTGCCTCTTGTTCTCGTCGTCGTGCACTGTGCAGTGGTACTGCACAAAACTGCTATCTATTTTCTGCCAGGGAACAAGATAATAAATTTCCAGGAAATGTTGAAAAACAGACGTTTTTTAGACAAGAAAAGTAATGAATGTTAAGTAAATGCTACTGGTAATAATAATAATGAAATGTTGAAACTAGTAAAAAGAAATGTGAATATACGCATTTTTTCCATCTGTCTATCAGCTACATATCTAAAGTTTTTCATGCGGAATGAATAATAGGAAGTAACAACATTGTAAAAAAAATACCAGAAACTTATCCACTGTTGTGCTTATTCAAAAATCGACAAGTTTTTTTTCAAAATGCGTTGAGTTACGCATGCCTTGGATCCTGTTTTTTTGGAGTTGCAGATGCGGTAGAAAAAACAACAAAATATTATTAATGGAAAGCGCAGTTGTTGTGGCTGTACATTTTTTTACATTTGGGCTTGAAGTTGGTTTCTATACATTTCCAATAAAGATAAAATAATGATGACTACTCCACATGTTTTTTGTTGAATTCCAGCAAAAATTATGCTAGATATAGCCGCATGGATGAGTGTTGTACTTTCTCCGGAAATTACTTATGTTTATCATCATGAAAGCTCATTGCTCATTAGGCATCATCAGCGATAAATTTAAATTTTCTTTTGAGAATATTTTGCTAAAACTATTTTTTCTGTTAACTTTATTACACATTTTCAGCAGCCAATACCCATCAAGTATTTTACGATTGCGTAGAGAAGTAATAATGATGTTGTTCACAACGCATAAAACTTTCAAGGTATTTCTTTTACATTTTATAATATTTCCATTGAGAATATAATATTCATGGTGGAAACCGCAACAATTTTATGGCATGGTAAAAGGTAAAATGCTGCATGAGAATACTCTCTTTTATGACGAGGATTCGTAGAATATCCAGGCAGGCAGGCATTTCTAGTGCTGCCGCTGCTCTGCTTCTGACGACGACAGGAATGGCTTCCGGTATCATAATTGATGATGAGCCATAAGAGTATTTTGTTTGATATCATAACGCAAACTTTTATTGCCATAAAATAATATTCATTCAACAACTTATACTAAAATATACACTTGTATTTCTCCACCACCCAATAATCAAGCCACACACAACCACAACTTTTAATGGCTTCATCACTTCACTTCTTTTTCTTNCACTTGTATTTCTCCACCACCCAATAATCAAGCCACACACAACCACAACTTTTAATGGCTTCATCACTTCACTTCTTTTTTCTTCTTTTGCTAGGCATTACACACAAGTTATTATTATTATTATGTTTTTGCCAATATTTACTGCAAACAGATTGTTTATCATGGTAAAAAAGTGTGATAGTGTGAAAAAAGGAATTTATGATGGAGGGTGAAACGTATACTCCCATTCCATTACACACTTTTGTAATATTCAATCTTCCTCTCACCAGAAATTCGACAACAACCAGCAGCACACTTCCTTTTCCCGTCAAACCAATATTTACTGCAAACAGATTGTTTATCATGCGTAAAAAAGTGTGATAGTGTGAAAAAAAGGAATTTATGATGGAGGGTGAAATGTATACTCCCATTCCATTACACACTTTTGTAATATTCAATCTTCCTCTCCCCAAAAATTCGACAACAACACTTCCTTTTCTCGTCAACATCATCCTCCTACTCAAATTTCATGCATATTTTTGCCACCGGCTGGAAAAGGGAATAAAATACAAAATATTATAATATTTTATGCTTTTCTTTTTTGGCAAAAAAATATTATAGCAAGTTATAGCGATGCCATTTTTTGGCATGTTCAAAAACGCAATGAAATGAACGACGCATGCAGAATTGATGGAAATTTTTTCAATATATTTTTGCCGTGAAAAATTGCACATTTTTTACAAAATGAAAATAATACATAAAAACGGTAAAATATAATTCATTTTTCACATGACGCCACTGTTCACTCCTGCTCCACTATTCTTTTTTTTTCACGGTAACATTTTTTACAAAACGAAAATAATACATAAAAACGGTAAAATATAATTCATTTTTCACATGACGCCACTGTTCACTCCTGCTCCACTATTCTTTTTTTTCACGGTGAGACGCGCGTGTCGTCTGATGTAGTATTAATGACCTCCCAATGTTTTCTTTTCCTCCATTCTCTCCAAAAAAAATTCTCGCTCCTGCTGTCTCTTCCGCCTCCCACGAATGCTAACTATTACCAGCACCACTCCAGAAAGCAAAAAAATTGTACTCCACATGAACAAGGTAAAATGTGTTATTTAAGAGTGCAAATATACTGGCTAAAGTAGTAGAGGCAGATAGTAAAGTAGATAGATAAATTCATAATATAATATACATCATCTTCTCTCTTCTTCTTTTCCATTCAATTTTACTTGGTTTTTTTCTAGAGTAGCTCTAGCAGCTAGAGAGAGAGAGTCCCATGAGGTCGCGAGTAAAGCAGTAAAGCTTTTTATAGTGGAAAGTGATGTTGATGCTTTTAGTTTGCTTCACTGGTAAAATGCCTCCAAGCATTTTTTTACGACAGCTAGAGAGAGAGAGAGTCCCATGAGGTCGCGAGTAAAGCAGTAAAGCTTTTTATAGTGGAAAGTGATGTTGATGCTTTTAGTTTGCTTCACTGGTAAAATGCCTCCAAGCATTTTTTTACGTTGAAATAAACTAACACAGCAGCAAACATACATGCATTGGTCGTCGGTTGTACTTGTTCTTCCTGTTTTTTCCTCCTCCCGTTTGTCGACGTCTTCGTCGTCGTCGTGATCATCATCATCATGAACATGCTTTTCTATCCTACTATCCGTTCCTGCTGTTTCCTCATTGTGTGTAATCTTGTCGGCGACGACGAAGAGGTGGAGGAGGATGGATACGACGGCATAGAATATCGTATGCAATTCAACATGCTCAATAAATAATATAAAAAATAGTCTCAAGTTTTTTTCCATTCCCAAAACTTTTTTTCGCAAGCAAGCAAAAAAGTTTGGATTTCGACATGGCCATGGCGCACACAGGAACAACGGCAGAGGATATATAAGGAAGGAAACAAAGTTTTTATTTTCTTGGAGTTATGAGGAGGATGATAAAGAAGGATAGAAAAATGTATATAAGTAGAGAGGAATATAATCATCATCATCAAGCAACATTTTTTTGCGCACATGAACTTGCCATGCTGATCCTCCTACTGTAATATTTCGTAAGAAAGAAAAAAAGTGCGGGTGGAGGTGGGGCTCTCGTAAGTTTTTTTAAACAAAAGTTGCGACACTACTACTTGCGTCCACAATATACGCACTCTCTTAATTTATTTAAATAAACGTGTATACATTTTTTCATAATTCTTTGAAGAAATACAACTTTTCAGCGAAACATATTATGTTTCATATTCCATCCCTTTTCTTGTAAATACTGCTGGGCAGCTCGTGCGTTTGCATGCAAACAGCAAAATAAATTGATGGAATGAATAGACAAACAGCTTTCAAAGAAGAAATACAACTTTTCAGCGAAATATATTATGTTTCATATTCCATCCCTTTTCATGTAAATACTGCTGGGCAGCTCGTGCGTTTGCATGCAAACAGCAAAATAAATTGATGGAATGAACAGACAAACAGCTTTCAAGTGTCCTTTGTTTACCGTTACGCAACTCTAAAGATTTTATATTCTTTCATCTTGCCTTTTGCTCTAATCCCAAGTTCTAAGCATTACAACTACCTATGTAGCTAAAGTGAAAAAAAAACGCTGAGCTGAACTAAACTGGATCATTTATCAAATCAGCATCGTAGATGGTAATTTATTATTAATTCAGAAAAACTGATCTGATACACAAGAAAAGAACGAGGAAGTAGCAGCAGCAGCAACAACAACAACGGAGATCAAACTTTTGTTCACGTTGTCACATGACATTATGATACATTATACATTTTCAAATAAATCTACAGAAGAGATCGCGTATTGGAAAAAGCTCAGTATACTTTTTGCTGACCTGTTCTTCTGCACTACTGTGTTTTTACTACTAACTGCTTCAATTTGTGACTGTCATTATGATGCTGATGACGATGCTGATATCAATTTAAATTAAATTCAGAGCAGCAGCTTTTTCGTATGTACACAATGAAATCAGATTCAGCCTTGATGAAGAACAAGGTGGGTCTACGCACATACGGCAAGAGCAAGCGTGGAGTAAAAAAAAATAGAGAGAAGTAGTCGTCTAATAATACGATATTATACATACGCTGCGGCGACAGCAGCAGCAGCGCTAGCAACAAACAACAGCAAACGAGCCATGGAAAGTGACGTGATAAATGATGTAGCAGAAAATATTAAAATCAATTTCCCGTCTCTCTCTCTCTCTCTCTCGCTCTCCTTCTTCTTGAGGAGGAAACAAAAGATGTTCTTGGAAATCATTGAGAGCAGAACGTATTATAATATTCCATTATTTATACGTAGCAGCAGCTCACAGATACGCTGCGGCGACAGCAGCAGCAGCGCCAGCAACAAACAACAGCAAACGAGCCATGGAAAGTGACGTGATAAATGATGTAGCAGAAAATATTAAAATCAATTTCCCGTCTCTCTCTCTCGCTCTCCATCTTCTTGAGGAGGAAACAAAAGATGTTCTTGGAAATCATTGAGAGCAGAACGTATTATAATATTCCATTATTTATACGTAGCAGCAGCTCACAGTTTTTAGAACACACGAGCATCAATATGGGTTCTTCTCTGCATACGCATTGATGATATTGAAAAAGACTTAACATGAAGCACGATAAGTTTCAGCAAACAGAGCGCACGAAAATTGAGCCGAGGTGTTTGGTGTGTGTGTCTATGTGGATGGATGAAACATATGAATTGGATCAAACAAGTTGCATTCCATTTTCCCAGAAAGAAAAGATGGGATGGTGAATTGGTTGGATGGTCGTGTCTCTGGTCATTTATTAAAAAGCTTGCTGTCTGCCATGCCATGCCACCAAGCATCTTCTCAAAAACTTTTAATACTTTTTACAAATAAGCGAAGCAAAAAAAGAAGACAAGTAGTAATAATTTATACCTATATTTCTCCCAAGCTTTCAATATACAACGACGTTTTCCTTCTAATAAATATCTCATCGGTTTTATCTTTATCATCGACTGAGCATTCTAGCAAAAAAACGAGAGATTAGGCGACGAATGGAGGAGAAGTAGCTTGCAAAAGTAGCTTATTTTCTTACAAGCCGATGATGTTGATGACGATGATATTATTGGCGATCATGAAATTGATAACGATTACTATTACTATTATTATTTTCTTGTTTGCCTTGTTTGTTCCTACTTAACTGGCTGTACTACTAAAGGAAAACCACACCGACCATTTATTATAGAGGACGGATGAGTGAGTGGAGGGACGGGACGAGATGTTGCGCGACATGGGGAAAATGACAAGATACAAAGTGGCCAGTCATTTATCATTCCTCTCTTATCTGACTTTGCTCTCTGGTCTGATTATACATTTTCATAAATGCAGTTCAGTAGTCAACACAGAGCATGCATACTCGGAAAACTCGACAGGACAAGATGAAGAAATACAAAACAAAATAAATTGAAACAATATGTAGGCATTCCGGTGGCGGCTCTGCTGGCTGTCATTTTAAAAATTCAACCGTTGAGCAAAATTACAGGATTATTAAGAGCAGGGAGATTAATGATTCATCCGTGCAGTGTCACCAGT
>JAANSP010003313.1:0-11482 GCA_036850745.1 Homidia socia
ATTGTTAAGGCGTCCATGCTATTTTCACAAGAATCTTCTTTGCATTGGCAACATTTGCAGTTCAATATTTCTAGTAATAAACGTCAAAATCGGCCATTTACGAAAAGCTTTTAAACAAAATAAAATCATGAAAAATTGTGATAAAATGAAGTTATAAAGCGATGAAAGCTTAAATTCATTTATAAACGGATGCCTTGATTTTTTAGTAGAATCTGCTCTTACACAAAGCTTCATATTATCTTTTTAAAGTCCAATTTTTAAAGAAAGAATGTCATAATCACGGTTAAGTTCAAGGTTTTCACACGCGCGATAACAGTATATCATTTAGATAATTTAATGAATCGACTAGTTCTTTTCAAATTGAATTTCAATACGAAGCCAGGGAGCCAAAAGCAGCAGGAAGACCATTCATTCACAAATTCCAAATTGGACATCATCGTCATGATTTTTTAAAATAGTTGCGTACATTTTATTATGGTTTGCATTCTTTTCTTATGTAATGCTGAATGAATAGAATAAATAAAAAAGGATTCGTCATGCCTTGCCCTCAACCAAAACTGACAGTGGGACAAAACAAAAAAAAACTTTTTTTTCATGAAAAA
This sequence comes from Homidia socia, assembly GCA_036850745.1. Lineage (NCBI taxonomy): Eukaryota > Metazoa > Arthropoda > Collembola > Entomobryomorpha > Entomobryidae > Homidia > Homidia socia. The sequence continues at coordinate 603 of JAANSP010003313.1, forward strand.
TTAAAAATGTTTTTGTTAATTCATCTTTAGTGAATAGTGAATTTGTGTGGGAATTGCGACAAAATAGGAACTAAAAAATCTGTGTTAAACTGTTGGGATGATGACTTGGTGAGCACGTCTAATTGTTGAAAGGAGTCTTTTTGTGCTTGTTCCCGTAATAATGTAACTGTATAAAACGAAACTTTTATAATATATAAAGGGAAGACTTTGAAGTGTACACTGAATGTTGGTTCTGAATAACATATTGCACAATTTCAATAGAACATAGTGGTAGTAGTACTTATAAAAGTAGGATTATGCATTCTAAAAATAAAATTATCACATCATAAAAGTGGTGAAGTGAATGATGAGCTTACTTACACATGGACTTTGTGTTTTGTGTTAATGAGAATATTATTCGGATGAATCATATATATGGCTTCTTGCTCAACGTCCTCTGTAGATTTTTTCAATTTACCATACGAAGTTATAGTTTTACGCGTAGGGTCCGCGTACAGAGGAAGTATTTTTTGAGCTTGCATGCACACTATACACACCTAGTATACAGTTTACTACATTGTGTTGTATGTTCGTATTTTGAGTATTGTACAGAATGTTTCCACTCTAATGAACATGAAATGAGAGGGTCAGTGGTTAATTAGAGCAGTATTGCATTCGTTTGGTCACTTCATATTTTAATCTGCTTGTTCGAAATACTCGCAGCTTTGCTTACAGCATGTTATACCTTAAATAAGAAGCAGTATGAATACATTTGAGCTGATACGTGAAATGAATAGCAACTAAACATGAGTTTAAAAGTATAAAATGTAACTCATCTGCACGGTAAAATACAAGTTTTTATCAATACGTACTTTTTTAATTAAAAAAATGTTTTCTATAAAGCACTTCATTGAACAATAAACGTTCAATATAACCGCAATCGTTTACACTTCCCAAATTATTAATTAATTATGTACTTCTACCGTAAAACTCATTAGATGCCATCATAGTCAGCCACTAAAGTAGTCATATAAAATTATTGATTGCAACAGTATATTTTTTTCAAGTATTTTAACATTAAGAAACTCCAATCATGCTGATGCCACTATCTCCACATTTCCAGTGCTATTTTTGTTCCTGCTCGAGAAGGTGTGAAAGTGAAGAAGAGTTTAATATGCAAGCACGTTGAAAGAAAACATTATAAACACATTCAAAAGGATTTTCTAGTGACAGTCAGCACATTTTCATTATTTTGCTGAGGTGGCAGCCTACACAAAAAAAAAGAAGACACACACGTAACACCTCCTCCACCACCACCACCACCGTCATCACCAGGCAGTCATTCTCCACTATTTTATTTCACTCCCCCGCCAAGAAGAAGTGCAGGCATCATAATAGATTGCCACACGTTTTACAACATTTATTCCTGTCATTCATTTACACTTTGGTCGTCGCATTATTGCTCACGTTTACATTACATTATAATAATATGATTTGGTTGGGTAAAAAAGCTTATTTTGCTTACATCGCGTAATGTTTTGTCAGCATGACGCTATATTTACTATAAAAGCGTCCATTATTTACGTGGAAAAATGGTGTGTGTACGAGAGAGAGAGAGCGTTTAGTGTAGAAGTTCAATCTGATTATCACCGGGGAAAAATCCAGAGCACGTTCCACACTTTTCTTCCCTCACCACCACCACCGGAGAGAAAACTATTCAGTCAGCAGGTATACAAGTTTGTAGGCTAATGTTTTTGTATACCACCATGTCATGCGATTTGTTATACTGCTGTTGTGAAAAGGTAACAAAAAAGAAGAAGAAAAGGTGGAGAGGGGTAGAGGAAAAAAGAGAAGGATGATGATGACAAGCTATTTTTCTCAGAGAACGAAGAAAGGGATTGGTGAATCAATGACACTATTTGACTGACGTGTGTGACGATTAAGCGTACATTTTCGCATAAAACATTCTACGTACAATGTATAGTAAGCATAATAATGTGCACACAAAAGAAAAGGTGGAGAGGGGTAGAGGGAAAAAGAGAAGGATGATGATGACAAGCTATTTTTCTCAGAGAACGAAGAAAAGGATTGGTGAATCAATGACACTATTTGACTGACGTGTGTGACGATTAAGCGTACATTTTCGCATAAAACATTCTACGTACAATGTATAGTACACATAATAATGTGTACACACATTTACAAAAGATGTTTTTTTTTCTTCTGAGAAAAAAAGAACACAAGGAGAGGGTTGACACATTCTAAATGTTATGGTGTTCAAACATGATGTCTACTTGACGTAATTATGTATTTTAGCGACTTCCGCTTGTTTAAACACAACAGGAAAAAATGTACATGATGCACTTTTCTTGTGAGTCTTGGAATAATATAAGTAGTAAAATGGGAAATGGGGTACTTTGATATGGCTGCATAATAATATATGCATATCCATTATAGTTATAGGTAAACCATACCAAATAAATAAAGTCAGTGGTTTAATTTCAAATGAAGAGGGAAAGGAATTCAAAACATTTTCCCATAAACAACAAGATGAGTGTGCAGTGAGGCAGTACTGAAGTGAAGAAGACAGTGCCACATTAGCAGACAACAGTGTCAACATGCTAAACCACACTTGAAGTTTTAACTAGTTCTTGGAACAAAAAAAACTTTACGAGCATGAAAATGTCGTTGTCTGTCGCTGTGTGTTAAGGAATTTTGCTGGAGTATCATTTGTTTATAGCATTGTGGAGAGATGCGATGATCGTGACAGACAAGTTTCAAGATAAATTTTCCAATAAAAAGGAAATTCTTGCTGCAAAAGCTTTTTACGAGTTTACTCTGAGTTTACTTTTGCCGACGCGATATCTCCAGACTATGCACTTTTAATGGCAACCTTTGAAAAATATTACTGAAAAAAATCACTTTCAGACTTAATAACAACAGCTAACTTACTATTTGTCATCCTCATAAATAAACCCGTCGCATCTCCAAATATATATAGGTATACATATTTCGTTGAGTAATGTACTATTTGTTTGTCTGACTCATCTTTGCAAAAATAGAAAAAAGTGCAGAAGCTAAAAATTAGCAGAATAAAAGGCGCAATAAATAGAGATGCCCATGCTATATAAAACCGAACGAACATTTACCATTGGTCCGTGTATCCATACAGATAAGTAACTTGGAATGTGGAACGGTTTTTGGCTTTTCGATTGCTGTGAGATATTATCTTCTGCAAAGCATATTTTCTATACATTCCCTTCCTCATTATATTCATCCTCCTGACAAATATACCATGGCATTGCCGCCCTACCCCACCTTCAATAAACCATGTACTCGCCAGCAGTAGAAGAAAAATTTTGTACTCTTACCACGAAACAAGAAGAGAGAAACGCAACACTGACTATGAAATGGAAGGATGTAATAGGTGCTGAATACTAAACGCAGCAATAGAGAAAGTTCTATACTACCACGAGCACAGCATCAGCCACCACCACACAATGCATTTGAAATCATATATAATATATCGGCAATATCTGGTTTTTTTTTGTATATGGGGGATAAATCCTAAATTTCTTAATTTCCCCAACGTGTTATATAACATAAATGTGTCCTTTTGCCTTTTACTCTTTTTTTCTTCCCTTTCATGGATGACTCATGACATCACAGGGCGCTATTTTTATAGTAGTAGTAGCTTTTGATATGCTATAATACTTATTTTGCGTGTGTGGTGCTGAATGGTGAATTTTTTGCAGTGCGACTCAAGACCTTACTTTACTTTTTTGTCCTTTTCTTCGGTACTACTTTTTTGTTCCATTTTCCTTCATTTACTTTTCTGCATAACGAGCATTTTTTTATATTTTTCTTATTCCGCGAGTTGGGTACATTATATAGTAGTTGCTAGACTTGCATATTCTCATCAATCAGTAATATTTATGTATTTTCGTATGCTATTTTTGAATGCAAAGGAAATTTATTATATATTTTGCTATGCTGCATCACTGAAACACATATGCAATTTTGCAAGCCAGCAGCCAGCAAGCTAATAATGATCTCCGATCACATTTCATCATTTTTTCTTTCTCTTTCGGTCCCAACTTTTTTTCTCTGTTTCTATTGCCTTGACTTTTCTTATGGCGCCTGCTGACTCTTGACTTGTAGAAGTCGCTTTCCCTTTTCTTCTTTGTTATTCCGCCTTCTAGCACCAGAAGAAGCGGGAATATTATATATTTTGCTATGCTGCTGCATCACTGAAACACATATGCAATTTTGCAAGCCAGCAGCCAGCAAGCTAATAATGATCTCCGATCACATTTCATCATTTTTTCTCTCTCTCTTTCGGTCCCAACTTTTTTTTCTCTGTTTCTATTGCCTTGACTTTTCTTATGGCGCCTGCTGACTCTTGACTTGTATGGTAGAAGTCGCTTTCCCTTTTCTACTTTGTTATTCCGCCTCCTAGCACCAGAAGAAGCGGGAATGCCTTCAAAATAAAGATTCCATGAAGCGTCTTACATAAATTTGTATGCTACAATGTTTTAAGCACGTTGCATTGTTGGTTCGGGACTTGCTTAAACGCGTACGTAGACATATTAACCGGATGCTTGTTCAATCTTTTCTAGGCCATCACATCGCGTATTGAGCCTGGAGGCAAACAATGTCAATAGTCTACTAGAACAGTCCATATACATGCAGACGCCAAATTTTGAATGAATGATTTTCAATGCGAGCCACGACCTTTGAAAAAAGGAGAGGTAGGAAAAGTAATTCCAAAATGCAGAAAAATATGCACCTTTAACATAAAAAATCAAAAGATACGGTATACATTATACACAGCTATTATTATTCCATGAATTTTTTCACTGTCTACATTTTTTGGACAATTAATAAAAAATAAAAAGTTGAAAGAGGAAAAATGGAGTACAAATCAATTGAACTTGTTTTGTAATAAAAAAATGCTCATATATCCTATTCCGCAAATCTAGTAACTGAAAAAAAACTTTACTTTTTACGTACCTTTACTTTTGTCACCTCAAAAAACTGTCTTAACGCAAACTTTTTGGAGAATGTAATTCAAAATTTGATGCTAGCACAGACATGTTTTACTACAAAGCAGAAGGAATAAATGCAATTTTATAGTTCCATTTCACTCACGTCGACAACGATGATGATGATGTTAAAGCGGAGGAGAAAAAATCCAAAGCTTTCATAAAATATATTATATCCCTTCTAGCAAAGCAGCACGGTAGCCGTGCCTGAAAACAAAGAACTTTTTTGTTCTTTCTTTCCAAAGGAGTTTGCGTTCTATTTTAAGAAGTTTACATACAGATATTCATCATCTCTCACCTTTTCATACATGCAAAAAACACACTTCTCACGTTGTTGCTGTAAGTTTGAAAGAAAATTTCTTGCAGTGAAATTTCGCAACTTTTCCCCAGTCTCCTCGCTCACGCCTGAGGAATGTAGGAAACTTTATCAATAATTCATGGTATTATCATACCTACACACTTTTTTATCTCTCTATATAATCCAACCTGCTAAACTTGCTGCTGTTAACACAACACGCACCTATATCCTTTTTGGGTACCTCAAATACAAAAAAATACTTGCACAGTTGATTCCAATATCAAAACCGAAAAATGTAACAATGACTGTCCTGTCGTCGTATTGATTTAAAACTTTTTAATTAAAAAAGTATATCATCAATTGATTCTTGTGTCTGTTTCATGGGTTTGATTACAGTAATCTTTAATTTCACCTCTTTTCAATTTAAAAACAACCACTCCACCCGTATAATTACAATCCAGCCTTTTATCTTACTTTTTGCATGAAACGAGGTTGGGAAACCATTCAAAATTCTTGTAACACACTTTTTAAGTAATTTGTTTCTAGCTTCTGTCCTTTTATTTCCCCAAATGCCCGTATATTACTTTTGCTCGTATAAGTGCTTATTACAGAGAAATTAATTGAATTGAATGCTCTTGTTGATGAGAATGGGAGTTCAAATGTAGAATATTAATGACCATTCATTATAACATCATTCTAGAGCAGAGTGCTGGATCAGGAATTTTGAATGCCACATCATCACAACCACCCCAGTTTTTTATAATATTCCAAACACGAATTCCTATTTGGGAATTAGCATATTAAGTTTGCTTAAAAAATGACTACGTGGATGATGATGATGTGATAATGTTAAGTTTTAAATTTTTTCTGTTCCAATTTATACATTTCGTATTATCATTTTAAGCATCATTTAACAAAATAAGTGGAATGACAGTGGTGGTGGCTGGCTGGTTAAGATATTCACGTAATTGTAGACGATGAGCATCATCATGAATCATCTTGATGATATAGTGTTCAAAGTAAAACACCACCCAATGGGATAAAAATGATGATGGTGTTGAGTGTGTCGTGAAAATTGCCTCATTTCTCATTTTTATACCTGTTTATGCTTTTAATACCTGGACAGAGTGGCTGGTAGTGGTGTAGTGAAACAATAGGCAAATAATATTACTTTTATTTTACAAATATAAACACAGCAAAAAAGTCATTTCAGTTCTACATTTTTGGGTGTGCATATAAAAGAGTCATAAATGACTTTTGTACTAGTGCAGTAGTAAATAAGTACAAGTTCTAGAAAAACACTGGAAAAGCTTTAGCCAGTTGGCTAATAAAATATACCTACGTGGTTGAATAAATGAATTAACTGTCAACAATTTGGAGTAGAGTGGAGTAAAGTACGAGAGAGGACGAAGGTGGCGTGGCGTGGTGATGATGATGGAAAGGATAATACCCTGAGGGTAATTTCATTTACTTTTTTTGGTGAAAACAAACCATGTACTTTTATAAGCAGTTAATTTACTTTTAAACTTTATACGCGCTCAATTAAATAGAAGTTTTCTTTACATTTATATGTGACCTGCACAGCGGGGTATACCCAAAAAACCACACTTATTCATAATGGCAAAATAATTAACTTATTTAAAAACAAAATTGAATGAAACATGTTCGTGTAAAATTTACAATATGTGACCTGCACAGCGGGGTATGCCCAAAAAACCACACTTATTCATAATGGCAAAATAATTAACTTATTTAAAAACAAAATTGAATGAAACATGTTCGTGTAAAATTTACAAACTTACAAACGCACAGGAAGTGCTTTGCTCTAAAATACAATGAAGCAGGAATGCGTGGCCGTTGGTAAAGGTGTGTGCTAGAGAGCCGTGCGTTTTTTTAATGCAATGCAGTTGTTGCATACACAATTTTCCTGGAAAATGTTGTTCGTTAGAAGAATACGAAAAAAGAGAAGACTCACGACAAGACTTGCATTTTTCTTGCTGAAGAAAAGGTAAAAGTTTTTATAACATTTTATTGTTTATTTACGTATTCTACGTCATACTTTTTTCTCATGATGCGTTGGTTTGGAAGGTGACTGATGTTTCGATCATGATGATGCCATTTTTTGCTGCATGCATGGTTCAGTTGTTTCGTTCGTTATAAAAAATGAATGTATTTTACGTGGTTCACACACAGTACCACAACAAGTCAGTCGCCACAGCATAAGAAGAAGATCCCGTGCAACAGGAACAGCAGCAGCAGCTGGTACATGGCTGTATTTACGAACAAAAATGCTCCATATTTCGTTTCGGTTGATGGGATCGGCACAGGAAATGCCTTATAATGCGCTCATCGTTTATAATAAATACATGTTATCTGCATGCCTGGACTTAAATTAACCCATACTATTCAAATATTGTAAGTATACATATTTCGTAGGTGTGCCGCAATAAAATATTTATCAAAGAGTTAAAAACTAAGCCCATTGACAAGAGAGATGTAGTCCATACTTTTGTTTTTTTTCAGGTTGCAACATGACAAAGGAGGGTATAAAATAGCAAAGGTTAATTTGCTAAAAGATTGGCCTGACGTAGAGAAACTGTCAAGTATTCCAGTAGTAGTGGTATTTTTAGCATTTACTTTCTTCTTTCCATCAAACTCAAACTGAGGAACGTACAATTTCATTAAAAATGCAACAATTCAAAACAAACATTTCATGATGACGTTCACGAGCATAGGCAAAATGTACAAAAATAGATTTAAACAAGCACTTTGACGTAAGTTTCTCTTTATGTTTCTTTTCATATTCAGAAAAAACAACAACAAAAATATAGAAAACACATGGCTCTGTATCAGTAATAAGTACAGTTTTCATTATTAATATGATACGACTCTGTACGTTTCATGATAGGCATCATCATAACAAAAATAATAAATGATGTTATTTAAAATCATGAAAAAGATAAAAATAATAATAGAGGTCAACTGCATTGCAGAACCAACGCAAGTATGACCACGTCCGTAATAATTTCTAGGCACAAACTATACACCTGTATACAAGAACAGTGTTAAGCATCGAGCTACTGAGTTCAACATCAATTTCTATTGCAGTTTTCAAGTGAAAAGCTACAAGTGTTCGTGCAGTAGAATAAGCGTTGTTTATATGCCCTGCATAGCCACTATGCAGTGATATTGAACAGGCACACCGTACAGATTTATTTTTGAAAAACCTCCTTGCAAAGATGCAAGCTACGTTTTAATTTTTTGGGAAGATCTCAATCTACCCGTGAAATAATAATAAGTGCGCAAGGTAAAGCTTATATTGCTACTTTTGCTCGCATATTATCTTCACTATCGTACTTGGTGTTCCTTCTTGTGTGCTTGCTCAATTGTGAAACTGTAAAAAGCACAGGTGGAGCATTGCTTTTTAAAGAATAGTGTATCATCTCTGGGTAATTTAATGAGAAAAAACGTAACATGAACCAAACCAGAATAAAAGCCAAAAGCCAAGAAAAAGATATATAAAATAGCAGAAAAGAAAAGGCAAACACAATCTCGTGTTTTTAAGGTGGTGAGGTATAAGGTAACGCTTCGATTAGCAAAAGTTGTGAACGAGCAGAGCAAAGAGAAATGGCACGTTCCCCATTTAAAATGGTATATAGGCACATCCGCTGGCTGTTGTTTCATTTCCAAAGTCATTGCATTGCTTTATAATGCACATCGAATTTACGTACTGCTTTTCAAGAAAAAAATATGTATATTTTCGCTGTTGGTTTAAATAAAGTCAGCAAGAATAAACCAAGCTAATTATAAAACCAAATATTTTGAGAAGTCTGATGCGAGCCAAACCAGTATTCATTGTTTTCTGGAAAAAAAATTAGGAAAATTGTCAATTACTTCGTTTAGAGAGAGATTGATGATCAAGATCAAACGAATGAATTACCAGCAGCTTTCGGGATTTTTCGAATCCGGTCTGTCCATAAACCATCAAGACAGACATAGAAAATAGCTAGAGATGAAATAAAGCTAATACCTATATAGAAAAACCGGTTATATTGTTATTATATGAGTACAAAGATAGTATCATCATCAGGTCATTTTTGCATGCTTATGATGATCTTCACGCTGAAGAACAAAATGGTGTGCTATTATATCGGGAGCGTTTACTAATTGAGCACGTTTTTAGCACGCACAGAAACAGACACACACGCTCCATTCAAGCCAACTGGACTCTTTGCTACTAAATATACATCGAGTTTAGTATACCAGTTCACTGCTACTCTCTATCATTAACACATTCAAAAAATGAGTACTAAATTTTGACTTTTGCTGACAACCAAATCAGCAAATGAACCAAAAGTGTAAACTTTTATGCACGTACTGGCAATGTACTGGCATGTAAAATATTTGTGTATATGCAGCTTATATTTGCAAATAATACAAAGTCATTATTGACACAAACTCTATTTTTGGTTGACGGGAATGATCCAGTTCATTTAAACCAGTATTTAAAATAAATTGCACACATTTTTAACGCTTTTGGCAGTGCATACGTACGAAATACATTGCGCAACTCAACAAGTTTCCTTGCATTTTTATCTCTAGCAGTGTACTATCCAGTACCAGCAAGCAGGGCTGAATGCAGATGATGATGATGACTTGAAAAAGTGGAGCAATTTAATTGAAGAAAAACATAAAAATGTTTATTTTTCGCTTTCATCTCATTCCGCAAAATAGTATGCATTTAATTTGTGCTTTTATCATGATGGGAAATAATAATAACTCAAATCAAATGTTGACTTCAAAGAAGATAATGTACTGCGGGTTGGTAGATACTGACTCTGCTGATGCTGCTGTTTTGAAAATATACTGAGCATAGGCAGCTGAATGGAGGCATTGAAGGAAACGTCATCGTCAGCAGACTTGATGATACATTGTACACCATTCCATCAGAAAATAAACTTCTTTTCTCCTTTACTGCCACCTGTTTCCTCCTCACAGGCATTTAATACTCCATTCTTTAAAAAAAGTATCACAAGAAGATTCCCAGGGAGTTCCAACCCTACAATTCATTTCTACTCACATTACTCCAATGAAAAAAATATCCCATAAATTTTCACAATTTTTTTGCATTCAAAAAACCTGCAATAATATATAATTACACAGTGCTCTTGAGCAGCAGACCCACCAATCATAGGTACACGAGGGTGTGCTGCTGCTGGTGCTTAGCATAATGTGTCTTTTGGATGATTATGCTGTCAAAATAAAGAACAAGAGAAAATGGGAAATCGAATCTACCAGACCATAAATTTTCTCATTTCTCCTTTATTTTTTTACACAGAAACGGGAAACGCTTCTTGACAAGGAGTTTTAGTAGAGTAGAAATTTAAGTAAAACTACGTACAGGGGGAGAGACACGTCTTTACAACGAGCTGTTTAGTCTACGATCAAAAAGACAAAAAAAGGATGATCCATAAATTCATAAAACATTTTTCTGTTTTATGAAGATAGACAATAAAGAGTGACTTTACTGCAAGTTATTATTCATATTGTTGCTGGCC